>CAIGRB010094492.1:0-11972 GCA_903798255.1 Fraxinus quadrangulata | reverse complement strand
ACTTTAAAAAAATTGATGTAACGCTCATGTAGCCAAATTTTATTGGAAACAATAAGAATATATTGAACAAAAACAACAATATTTATACTCAAGTATTCTGTCGTTGTCTGGTTACTTGAATTGACTTGAATGGCCTCTGATATACAATCCTCATATTTAAGGTTTAGATGATAGCTAACTCAGCATGAAAATTACTAGTTGCTATGTGAGAGATGTCGCAACAGAAATCACCTCAACAACCACGATCCACTAGCTACTGAAGAATGGCTTCGCCATCTTGAGCGTATCTTCAGGTTTATGAAATACACTGACGCACAGAAAATCCTTTGTGCAATATTTATGATTGAAGAAGGGAGCATGTCATTGGTGAGAAATGACTACTAGATCCCGCACCGAGGAGCAACAACGTAACCTTACATGGGCACAATTCAAATAGATAGTTCTTTAGAAGTACTTTCCAGCTAATTTAAGAGACAAGAAGAAAGCGGAGTTTCTTGAGCTGAAGCAAGGAACGCGACGCTCACTGATTATGAGCTAAAGTTTGATGAGTTATCTATATTTGCCTCACATCCGGTGGACACAATGGAGAGACGAGCTCAACAGTTTGAGCATGGATTGAGAACTAACATTAGGAAAGTAGTAACAATATTCCAATTGGGTACTTGTCAGGGAGTTCTAGAGAAGGCTCAAGTATACACCTTTGATAATGATCGGATTGGTGAAGGTAGTAAATAGCAGACTATCTCCTCAGATAAGCGCTAATGATATGACAATATCAAAAGGAATGGTAAAGGTCCCAACAAGAAGGGAATGATAGAAACAGGAGCCAACAACAGTGACAAATATCAATGACCACTCTATCTTAAATATCGAAAACCTCATAAGGGATAATGCTTCGCAGGAAAATGTGTATGTTACAGATGTGGCAAGCCAAGATACGTTGCCAAAGACTGCACTGAGGGACAACCTAAGAAGGTTGAAATCAAAAGGTGGGCAAGGCCAGAGTTTTTGCTTTTACACAGAAATAGGCAAATCGCGACTGCAATGTGGTGGCATGTATCATATCAATCTCTAACATGCATGTTTTATATTAATTGATTTAGTGGCTACACACTCATTTGTTTATTTGATATTCGTTTCAAAGTCGAATATAGAATGTGTACCCTTTGATAACAAATTAAAAGTGTCATTGCCGTATGGGAAGGTGCTTAATGAAAATTATATAGCGAGCAACCTATAGTTAGAAATGGATGGCAAGATTATAAAAAAAGACTTGGTGATCCTAAGCATGAAAAATTTTGACATTATATTTAGAATGGACTGGTTGTCGAAAAATCATGCAAACATTTGTTGCTTCGAAAATGATGTACTTTTTTAACGGCTTGGGGAAGAAGAATTTTATTTCTTTGGAACAATAGTGAAACCTCTATCCCGACTTATATCACTAGTGCAGGCTAAACGCTTGTTGAAAAAGAAGTCTGCTTAAGAATTCTTAGTGTCTTTGACCAGCATTGATCAGAAGGAGTTAACCATCGATGAAGTTTGAGTGGTTAGAGATTTTTTGGATGTATTTCCAGAAGAATTATTAGGAATGCCGCAAATCAAGAGGTTGAGTTTACTATTGACCTCGTACCGGGTGCCATACCAATTTTAATGGCCCTTTATTGTATGGCACCGGTAGAACTTCAAGAATTGAAAGTACAATTGCAGGAGTTGCTAGACAAGGGTTTTATTAATGTTCGCTATGAAAGTACAAATCGCAAGTACACGGGACGTGTTCAAATAATAAAGTGGACTTCTTAAGTCCGAGTTGTCGATCTCTCGATAAATGTTTACTTTTGATTACAAAACTTTAATCAATTTAATTCTAACAATGAAACACACGCAATAAAGATTATTAATTTTGGAAAATAACTAAAATTCTATAAAATAAGAAAACAAAAAACTTCAAAAATTTTGGATAAAAACGTGGTTGAGATTCATGGTTTCGTTGAACCGTTGTCTAATTAATTTCTCCATAAGTCAATTAACAGATTACTAATTTACGATGTTAAACTCGATTTTTCAAATTTAGGTAATTACATATCTCAAGCGAAATTAACCATAATTAATTGATTTAACATATTATATCTCTATGTCGATTAAAACTAAACCACCATATTAAATTATTATAAAAATAGCTCAATGGATCACCTAGACTCTATCCCTTACATGAACATAGTGTTTCTACTATTTGGTCTAAAATGTATAATCTTTTCTCGAACGATATACAAATCATTAAAAATAATCATTCATTGACCACATAAATGAAAATGTAAGAAATACAATAGTAGATACATATAAAAACAAATATTTCAACATTAAAAAGCAAATATTGAACTTAATCAAAGCTACTTAATTTTTCAACCGAAAATCCCAACACAAATATTTAACCATGTTAAACAATTGATAAAAAGAAGAATATTTATAACGATACATTACAATATGGCAAAACAATTGAGAAAATACAAGGTTATAAATAAAACCTTTTTTTTAGCTGGATCTTGACTATTTTTCCACATTCCTTGATGTATTCTCTTTTTGCCCTAGATTTACCCAAAATACCAAAAAACAAAGTGAGAGAGAAAAAGAAGAAAAGAAAATGAAAAGAAATATGAGGGAAGAAGTCGAATGGAAGCCCCCGCTGTCGGTTTTTAACTTAAAAAACCTAAAAAAATTGCAGCCAAATCCCCATGTTTTGGAAATAAATAAAAATGATCCCAAGGTCTTTTTTTTTTTAATTAAAGGCGGCGTCATAAGGTGGCGCCTAGGCTACTTCTCAGTTAAGGAAAAAAAAAACATTTAATCGGTTCCATTTTTGCAACTAAGTCCCCCGGATAATTGTGCGTCAAATCTCTCAACTTTGATCTTGTACAGTTTGATCATCAGATTTTGACTTTCATATCAATCATGTCCTCCAAATATTACAACCCCAGGTCCTTGAACTTTTTGACTTGTTCACTTTGATCCCCAAATTCACAATTTTGCTTGATTTTGATCATTTTCTCCTCCTTTCTGTCTTGTTCTATTTCATTGAGAGATTTTTACCTACAAAAGCAATAATTATATAGTTATAAGTAGAAATTCAATCCTTTAATCAGTAATTAACTTATTTAGGTATTAAATAAGTGTGCAAAAATACAATTTTCAATTAGACCCAGTGTTTCACCATGGAGATTCCCAATATTGTTCGTAAAGAAGAATGAGGATTGATGAAAATGTGCATCGATTATCGAGATTTGAACCACATTATAATTAAAAATAAATATACCCTCCCCAGAATTGAAGATTTCTTTGATCAGCTACAAGATGCCAAGGTCTTCTCGAAAATTGATTTAAGATCATGCTATCATCAGTTGAAAATTAAAGCAACTGACGTTCCTAAGATAGCATTTAGAACTCGATATGGGTACTATGGGTTCTTAGTGATGCCTTTTGGCTTGACAAATGCACCAGCGATCTTCATAGATCTCATTAATCTGAGTTTTCCATAATTGTCTAGATCAGATTGTTATTGTCTTCATTGATGATACACTAATCTATTCAAAAGTGAGCATGAACATATGGAAAGCCTAAGGATTATTATCAAAATACTAAGGAATGATAAGCTCTTTGCCAAATTCAAAAAGTTCGAATTTTGACTCAATAGAGTGGGATTTCTAGGCCACGTAATCACGGCCCAATGAATTGAAATTGACCCAAGTAAAGTGGAAGCAATTACCAATTGGTCTCGGCTAACTAATGTTAGAGAAGTGCGCAAGGATTAACAGGTTATTATAGGCGATTCGTTGAAGGGTTTTCGAAGATTGCCATCTCAATGACTCAACTAACGAGAAAAACATGAAGTTTCGATAGATGTATAGGTGCAAGCAGAGGTTTCAGGAATGAAAGTAGAAATTGACCTCAACTCCAGTCTTGACCATACCCAAAGGGACAGAGGGCTTCGTTATCTACAGCGATACATCTAAGCAAGGTCTGGGATGTACACCTATGAAGCATGGTAAAATTATCGCATATGCTTCTAGACAAGTAAAGTTGTATGAAGAAGATTACACAACGCATGATCTGGAGTTAGCAGCTGTAGTTCATGCACTGAAGATATATCGACACCATCTCTACGGAGTTAATTGTGATATTTATATGGAACACAAGAGCCCAAAGTACTTTTTCACCCAAAAGGAATTGAACATGAGACATCTCAGATAGCTAGAACTAGCTAAAGATTATGATTGTGCCATTCATTATCATTCGGGAAAGGTCAACGTAGTTACTGACTTATTAAGTAGGAATACAACTTTACCCACTATAGAGAAACCATTGATCAAAGATATAGATCACTTGAACTAGAGGTGATCTCACATTCAATAGATATTATAGCATGAACTATTACTTTTACAATTTGACCTACTAATCGAGATCGAATTAAGAAAGCTCAGGATAGTGATCTATTTCTTTAAAAGATTAAAGGTGAAATTTACGGAAAAATGAAAAAGGTTTTGAGTTAGCTGGAGATAACACTTTGATATTTAAAGAAAGATTGTGATACGGAAAGAAATATTAGAAGAAGCTCACTTTACCCTATATGCAACACATCATGGAGGTACGAAAATGTATAAAAACCTTCAAAGCATATTCTGGTGGCAGAATATGAGAAGAGGTGATGAGTGTTCTACACTCATGATATTTATGTCACTTAATTCGTTATTTTGTTATCCTTGAGAGATTTTTGATGTCGTGATATATGTTGATAAAATTGAGGGAAATAAGCAAAAGTTGGCAAATAGAATAAATTAGCTAACTTGTAAGAGATCCAAAGTTCGAGGACTAAAGTGCAAATACTCAAAAGTTACATCGGACCTCACAATGAAAATTTGAGAGTGCTATGAATCAATTAGATGAAGAAAGAAGTCAAAGGGATCAAATATAATTAAAGCTTGATCACACATCAATTTCCAACCGAAAAAGTTATGTTCCTGATTTTTAGTCTCATATTGAGACTCATTTTTGACATAGCAAATGTTCAAATTGGAAAATGATATCTGAAGCAAAGTTGTAGCCCTTTGAGTTATCTTTTCAAATCATCTTGAATCCCCTCAACCGAACATCGAGAGAAAAAATTATGATAGAAATACAGAAGGATGCGCACTGCTAAATTTTCACCCAAAATGGGCGTTGTAGCGCCTTTGTCACTGAAATTCAGTAGCAACATGGGCATTGATGTACCGTTGGGTGAGAAAATGGATTTTTAATATTTTTGGATTCTTTTCTTGGCCCAATTCAACTCTAATTCATCCAAAACTCTAAAAATAATATAAATACATGATAAAAAAACCTATTTTCAGGGAATTGGAAGGGGGCAAAACATAAAAAAGACCCGAGAAATCAAGCGAGGAGGCGCAAAGAACATCAAGGGGAATTCCAACTAAAGCTTCAAAGAGTTTATCTTTCCCTTCTTCCTTATATTCTCTCATATAAATGGTATAAATTTTATGAATTCAATCATGAATTAAACAATTTATCTATGATTTGATGTAGCCAAACTTGATATTACGATTTGATTTTGTCATAATTATTTCTATTTGATGTTTCATATATGTTTGATTGTGTCATGAAATTAATGTTTCAATTAATTGGTCACTAATTAAATGAATAGATGCTAGTAAATTTCGGCACTCGAGAGAGAGAAATTTAGACGGGATCATAGGATTGACACAACGTAGATTTTATGGGTTTCGAAAGAAAGTATAGGATCTATGAAGCTTACTCCATAAAAGAATCATGAACTTGATAAAATCTCTGATTTTAATTCGAAATAGAGATATTAAAATTGAATTCTAAGATTAATTTCTATCTGGCACTCGAGAGAGGGGAGATGAATACATTAGGATTCTTGCTTTTAAACATGAGAAAATTGACTATAATAGTTAGACATAATTGAATCTTAATTGAAAGTTAGGTGAAATCATTCGCTATGCATTTCTTAAATTGAGTCATTCGTTTACATTGCATTCTTTGAATTCGTTACTAAAATCATCGTTAGATTATTTAACGATATTGATTTCACAATTTGTTTATCTAGATAAAGTAAAAGCTAAAATAATTATAGTACTTAGTATAAAATCAAATGTCAATTATTGTGGGTTCGATACTCTTACTCTAATACTATATTACAAAACTTGACACTGTACACTTACGGTATAATTCACGTTGTAGAAAACATGT
Organism: Fraxinus quadrangulata; assembly: GCA_903798255.1. NCBI lineage: Eukaryota > Viridiplantae > Streptophyta > Magnoliopsida > Lamiales > Oleaceae > Fraxinus > Fraxinus quadrangulata. Next base: position 5,711 of record CAIGRB010094492.1, on the reverse strand, counting down.
GACAAGAGGAATATGTCTATTTGTAGAGAAGTGCATGGTTTGCCGAAAGTGTAAGCAGAATATCAGAGACCATCAAGATTATTAAATCCACTAGAGATTCCTGAATGGAAATGGGAGTACATTACCATAAATTTTGTGGTTGGTTTTCCAAAATCAAATAGAGAAAACGATGCAATCTGAGTTATTATCGACATATTGGCAAAGTCAGCTCACTTCTTACCCGTAAAGACGACTTTTAATATGGATCATTTGGCTCAGCTATATGTTAGAATAGTAATCATATTACACAGGACCCCAGTGTATAATGTGTCAGATAGAGATCCAAGATTCACTTCAATTTTTTGGAAAAATATGCACAAGACAATGGGGACTAAGTTAAACTTCAGTACAACTTTCCACCCATAGACGTATGGTCAGTCGGAGAGGACTATTCAAATTCTTGAGGACATGCTTCGAGCATGTGTCCTAGATCTTGGAGGAAGCTAAGAAAAATATCTACCATGGGTAGAATTCACTTAAAATAATAGTTATCAGGCTATCATGGGAATTGCCACTAACGAGGCTTTACATGGTAGAGGGTGCATATCTCTAGGTCATTAGGATGAAGTTGGTAAGCGAAGAATTTTAGGGCCTTAGATTATTAAGCAAACAGTTCGAGCTTTTGAGAAGATTAGGGCCCGAACTAAAATCGTCGAAGATCGACAGAAAAGTTATGCAGATAACAAGAGAAAAGAACTTGAGTTCAAGGTCAGTGACAAAGTTTTTCTAAAAATAGCACCTATGAAGGGAGTCGTTTGATTTGGCAAAAGGGGAAAGCTCCGACCAAGATATATATGACATTTTGAGATTTTGAAATGTGTGGGAACTGTAGCTTACGAGTTGGCATTATCTCCTAAACTTTTAGCAATACACAATATCTTCTATGTTTTATGCTTCGAAAATATTTATCAGACCTTAGCCACGTGATTAGTTCTCAGTCGTTAGACATTCATCCAGATCTAACTTATGTGGAAGCTCCAATAGTCATCTGGAATAGGAAGATTTGTATACTTCAAAATAGAGAAATTCCATTGGTAAAATTTCAGTGGTGGAATCAGGCGATTGAAGAGTCCACTTGGGAACGTGAGACAAATATTAAAGCTAAATATCCACAACTCTTAGATAGTAAAGGTAAATTTCGAGAACGGTTTTTTTAAGAGGGGATGATGTAATACCCCAAAAATACGAACAATATATTATGAGGCATAAATGCAAGTTTTTAGATTTTAGGGTAACTTAACAACTTTACCATTTTCTAGGGACATTGTGTTAATATTCAAAATAATTGGGTATATATAAGTTTTACACGAAATTAAATTTTAATATTATTTTGTATATCTATTAAATTATTATCGAATTATCTAATATAAATGTATTTAGATAAAACTTGAAATTTGCACATATCCACACTAGAATCTTATCATCACGCAGTTAAAATTTTTTTAAATTCGAATTTCATGATAGTTTGTTTGTTGAAAGACCAATCTAAATTTGAATTAAGAGTCCTATTAGAATTCTAATTAGGTAACCACCCTTATCAAATCACACCTATAAATATCATCTTNTGAAATTAAAATTTAATATTACTTTAGAAATCTATTAAATTATTATCGAATTATCTAATATAAAAGTATTTAGATAAAACTTGAAATTTGCACATATCCACACTAGAATCTTATCATCACGCAGTTAAAATTTTTTTAAATTCGAATTTCATGATAGTTTGTTTGTTGAAAGACCAATCTAAATTTGAATTAAGAGTCCTATTAGAATTCTAATTAGGTAACCACCCTTATCAAATCACACCTATAAATATCATCTTGTTGTTGTACTTCAATTCACACAAATTCAGAGAGAAAAAGAGATAAAAGAAGGGAGAGAGGAAAGAAAGAGAAGGAGGGGGAGGGGAAAGAGAGAGACAAGAAAGAAAGGAAAAGAAAAGAAAAAGGTTTTCTATGACATTCGAGATCCGTTTGCAACAATTTTTAGTTCTAAGTAATTCAAGTATATAAGCAATTTAACGAATAAGGTATGTATTTCTATATGTGCCAAGTGATTTTATACTCACTTTTTAATGTTTTAAGTTAAGTAATTTATGTGCTATTATATGATCTAAATTAAAGAGGATCTTGTGGGTAATATAATAGGGTATTGATATGTAGATCTACATGAAAACCAGCCATATGGCTAAATACCCTAAGTGGAGATTGAGAGTATGACTTAAGTGAGAATGAGACGGTCAGATTTCTATCTCACTATAAAAATTATGTTATGTGCGTAATTTATTTGCTTTTTATATTAAAATGTGAAAATACTGAAATGAAATATGTATTGAGTGTATTCAAATGCTCATTTCATATTCTAAATTATTTTTACATATGCTTGATGGATCGGAGTTAGATGTTGAGACTTGTAATAGAGTCCATAAGACTGGATCAAAAATTTAAAAATTTTAATTCCGTTTATGTAATATAAATATACCGCAAGTGTACGGTGTCAAGTTTTGTAATGTAATAATGAAATTAGAGTGTCGAACCCACATGGATTGATATTTAATTTTTACGAAGTTCTACAATTGTGTAGCTTTTATTTTATCTAAATGAATGAAGTTTGAAATCAATAGTTTTAATTAAGTTAAAGTGATGAATGTGGTGACGAATTCAACAAACAAATACAATTTAGAAGATTAATTAAGATGAGAAAGCATAGGGTTATGATTTCACCTAATTGTAAAATATAAATTTTAAAAACATATTTATCTCTAATCAATTTTTCATATTTATAAGTAAGAACCCTATTATAGTTCTACCCCCTTTTCGAGTACCGAGTAAAAATTTATCCCACAAATTAATTCCAATATCTCTATTCCAAATTAAAATCAAGATTTATCAAGATCGTGATTTTTAGATGGAACAAGTTTCATAGATTCCACACACTCTCAAGACCCATAAGATCTAGGTTGTGTTATTGTTACAATCGCACCTAAATGTTCCTCTCTTAAGTGCCGAAATTGACTAGCATCTAATCATTCAATTAATGAATAATTAATTGAAAGCATTAAATCAATAACACAAATAAACGAAAAGGAAAATTTCATAAAAATAATTAAAATAAAATAAAAAAACTTCCTCAAGTTTTGGCTAATCAAACCTAGAAGAATTATTTAGTTTATGATATGAGATATGAAATCTATACAATTTATAAAGAATAATATGAAGAGACAAAAGATAAAACTATTTTTTGGATGATTTAATCAATCTTCTTCCCCAAGTTCCCTTTGTCTCCTTGATTTCTTGAACCTTGTCCTCTTGAATTGTTGCTCTTGACTCGATGAATACTCCTCGAAAAGAAGTTTTTAGGGTTATATTTATATCATCATGAAGTCCTGGAAAAGTTAGAATTGGATTGAGATTTAAAAAGAGACCAAAATATTCACAACCCTTTTTCTCGCCTGACGGAGTCGCGATGCTATTGAAATTCAGCAATAGTGGCGCTGCGCTGCTCATTTTCGGGTGAAAAATCTGCACGATGCATCTTTCAATATTTTTATCATAATTTTTTTTCTCTCTACATCTGATTGGGGCGATTTAAAGTGAGCTGGAAAGATAAATCAAAAGGCTGCAACTTTACATTAGAGAACTTTCTCCAATTCGAATGTTTACCATATTAATAATGGGTCTCAGTCTTTGGCTAAGAATCTAGAACATAATTGTGCGGTTGATAATTGATTTGTAAAAATATTTTAATCATATTTCACTCATTTTTGACTTCTAATTGCATTCAAATGACTCCTAACAATCTTCAATTATCGTTTTGCAGTCCAAATCAATTATTAAAAAGTTTCAATTGAGTCCTCAAACTTTGGATTTCATCTTTTCCATGGTTATTCACTTCTTTCTTTCAATTTAACCCCCAATGATCGAATTTCACCAAACCAACATCAACTTCTCCTTGATTCATGCCAACATAAGTCTTTTCTCCAAGTTTTACCACACCAATTCAACTAACATATAAAACAACATTAAATCATTCTAAGGGTTCTTGAAGACAATCAAAATATCAAGTTTAAGAGGCAATAAAACAATGAGTGAACCACACTCCACATATATATTTAGTTCAAAATTATTTTGCAAATCAATTTTTTTTTTCAAATTGATGTTGAAAATAAGTATTGGATTTATATTTCAGTAGTGGATTAAATTAATTGACATTTTATAAAATAATAAAATAATTTATCTTATTTTGTATTACAATATGAATCAATCAATTTATTTTATGGATAAAGGAACGTTTAAGTAACTTTCGAGACATTGGTGCACGGGCATTACAAGGCCGTTGTAGGTGAGATAGTTTCTGCTTTAGGTTCAACCAACGATAATGAAATTTTTGATATTGAATTGAAAAAAATAACAACTAACTCGTGTACTTGTAAGTTATTTACTAATTACTATGAAAATAACCACTACGTGTAATTTTGGTGGCAACATCTCTATAGCAACAGATTGTTGATTGAAACAATTAAGAAACTAGACTCCACGTCCTCCTTGGGATGTAAGGTGTTTCGACTGCTCCAATGAATGAATGTAACCTGCAAAATGAGGTTGGGGTTTTCTTCCCCATTGTACCTCTGACGTGAGAATTAGTAAGTTGTTCTTTTACGTAGGAAGAGGAAAAATAATGGGTATTCAAATAACCAAAGTTTCAACATCTATACCTGTCTTGCCTTATGGGTATTTATAGATGTCTGAAACCATTTAACTGCCGGGGGGTTATCATGACACATGTCCCACGTATAGCTTTCCATTAACCCCACATCTTGAGTGATGGGTCTCCATTTCCAAGGGTTGGTTGTGCCCATGATAACCGTATGTCGTTTTCCATCCAACTCAATAGTATTTTACAGTTAAGTATTGCATTGATCCCGTAGTGGTAGCCGGCCCCCGACATGAATGTAGAGGGCCTCATAGCGGTAGGCGGCCTAGCTTGAATGTAGAGGGCTTCTTAGCGGTAAGTAGCCCATCATGTATGTAGAGGGCCTCATAGTGATAGGCGGCCGAGTATGAATGTAGAGGGCCTCTTAACGGTAGGCATCCCAGCATGAGCGTAGAGTGCCTCACAGTAGTAGGCAGCCCAGCATGAATATAGATGGCCTCTTAGTGGTAGGTGGCCCTGCATAGTGTGTTACATGTTGGGTGTAGATTGGTTAACCTTCTTATTGAGCATAGTAAATAATTGTCGATGCCCCTAATATCTCTGATGAACTCCGACAACTTGCTGATAATTGAAACCTGTAAATAATTAGTATAAATATGGAGCAATAAATGACCACAAAATATTCCGTCCCCATCAATTGCTTAGACATTTGCATGATTCATTAACTCAGAATTAGTATTTTGGAGTTGATACATTGTATAATGCACAGTAACCCGAATCACAGAAGGCGCGCTCATGATCCTGCATATATAAATGGATTAAACTTTTAGAAACACATGTAAATTAATCGTACAATTTGTTGGAAATTCGAAATTGGTTGTGGCCAATTTAAGTGATTATTTAAGTGGAATTCATTTTTTGGCGAATGAGAAATTAAGCCTAATAAACACGTGAAATTATTGGATAATCGTGTAAAATATTATGGAATATTCTAGAAATATGTGTAGATGAAAAGATGT
>CAIGRB010094484.1:175974-205957 GCA_903798255.1 Fraxinus quadrangulata | reverse complement strand
AACAAAGAATATAGAGAAAGAGAGAGAGGGGATGAGAGAGAGAGAGAGAGAGAGAACACGTTTTCCTTTTTTTATTTTCGAAAACAATTTTTGAAAATGTAAAAAAGAACACATTTTTAACAATCTCAAAATACACCCCCAAAACACAAAACTCAAAATGAATTCAAAACTCAAAACACATAACTGAAACACAAAGAGAACGGCTCCTAATTATTCCAACTTCTAGTTGGATATTCAAAAGCAATGTCTTTCTTTAAATTGCAAAATTATAATTATTTAAATTGCAACGTTTATAATTATTCTTCCTAATTAATGTAAATGAACTTTTTATTACAAGAAATTTGGAGTATACATGAAGAATTGTATGTCGCATTACGCACAATACAGGAATAATTTCCCGTTGTGGACATTCGGAGAATATCGTATTCGCGTGTGGCCGTCTCAAAGCCTATAAATGAAGGGAAAATCATTGCATTATCACCTACATAATTCCTTTTCTTTGAAGAATTGATATATTTCTTTTCACAGTTCTCCCCCAATATGTATTAATAATTTGTTTGACAAATTGGATTGAATAGTATTGTTTAAGAGAAAAAAAATTACTTTTTTGTCCGTGACGTTGTATATTCTGGATTAATAATATAGAAAAAACAAGCTTATTTTTGTTATTCGCAATGTACATCATGTAAATTAATGTATCTTCAGCTTCCAGTGAGATGTTCTTTATTTAAAGAGTCAAAATTTAAAATTAACCTCGGTATTCTTTAACTTAATTTTTTTTAAATAGAGAATGAGTTGAATCTCTACATGTGAAAAAAAAAAAAAAGTGTTCTTACTCGTTAGAGCCATAAAAGTACTACTAAATTTAAATGTCTAGGAAAAACAAATTTGCTAGGTTACTGATTTAACCTCAAATAAAAATATCATTTAAGATATAATTATATGTTAAAAAAATTAAAGCATGTAATGAGTTAAAATCGTGGTGATAAAATAAGTATACAGCATTAAAAATATTAAATGCTGAAATATTCAATTCTAAATGATAAATGGTTGATCATAATAATTAATTAAAATAAGTAAATACGGAATACTGAACACCCCTGCTATATGGTGCCCTGATCATCCTGGCGCCCCTGGGAATATATAAAACTTTCGGGAAGTAGCTGACAAAAATTATCACAGTGGCACAGTAGACAATATTGAGCGCGAGGTACCTTATTTAAACCTTAAACCACCAGGTTCAGCCCGGTTTGCTTGAGGTTTAACCAGATTTTGACTAGTTATTTGTCGGGTTTGATCGATTCAACTGTAAATCGATCTAACATAATCAACTGGAGCAGTTGACACATTATTACATTATTGAACAAATCTCGTACAAAACGTATTACACAAAAACTGTGCAATAATACAGATACAACGTCAAGGAAATATATATTTGAGGTTACAGAAACCATGTGAAGAATACAATGTGCTCTCTAATTATATATTGACATTCTCATATAAATACAATTGTAGCAGCAGAAACAAGCACACGACACAATCCCAAATACCAAGGAGTTTTAAGCATACAGAACCTGAGCTTGCGATGGTATCAAGTTGGAGAGGGTATCAGAAGCCTCGACCACTTTCCATTGAACAGAGAAGCTGTACTTTCTTTCTGAAGTGCCTCTCGGGAACATTCTTATTATATAGCCCACAGCAATGTGTAGGTTCTGACCGACAACACAGATCATGCCGTCCCAGCTGTTAACACAGAAAGGCTTGCATATCTGCTCAGGTAGAGGAGGTCCGTCTACAGCATCCCAAGAATCAGTCTCCGTGTCATAGACTTTCAATTTTGTCCTCTCGTGCTCGGAGACCACGAACAAATGCCCCCAAATCACTACACTAGAACCTGTCCAGCCTTCTCGTAATCCAATAGCCATATTCTCCCAGTGATCAGTTATCGGGTCGTAGATCTGACCCCGGGGTACAACATAGAAGGGCCAAAACCACCCTTCTGTCACAAGAAGCTTCCCATTAAGAACTGCAGTATCATATGACGCCATGTTAGTTCCCATGTTTGCAACATGGCGCCACATACCTTTATTAGGATCCAGTACTTCAGCCGAGTTAAGCTCAAACAGATCCGAGCTGTTCCCTCCAGCCACATATATCATTCCATCAATCACCCCACTAGCGAAAAATGACCTTGCTGTGCTCATCTTTTTCATCACCGTCCAACGGTTTGTATACACTTCATATTTCAATACTAAATTAAGGGGACGATCCACATCAGAGACTACACCACCACAAACAAAGAGAACACCCTCATGGCATATGGAAACACACCCGAATCCATGGGGACAGACTTTGTCTTTACAAGGCATAGCAGGGATTGTGTGCCAAGAGAACTGAGTGAGGTCAAGAACTTTCCATTCGATTTTTCCAGTACATTTGTGGAAGGCGAAAACAAAAAGCCAAGGATCATGAAACCCGAGCTCCTTTCTCCTGGTAAAAAACTGTCCCTTGCTACCAAACAAGGAATACCAACGCTTACAGACAAGCCTAAAAACCGAATGGTCATTGACTGGTAGCCGGAGGAGGCACTGGAGGGCGACATCATCAGGAAGCCCGGGAATTAAAGGCTCTCCCCTAAGAGATAGTTTCATTTCTAACAAAGGATCTAGCAGAGAGGACTTTGTTGCAGCTAACCTAAATTTCGGAGATAATGCCATTTGGGAATCCCCAAGCTTGTGCACTGGAGCTTGGTGTGATAAAAATCGCACTCTTTGCATATTCGTTGTCAAAAATCACAAACGCAAAATATGCAACTCGACTATTTTATCTTTTAAATCCAGTTTATCAAAGCAGTTTCACCAGGAGGTGTCAATAGTTGAGTAATTATATAGCATTTCACTAGGATCTCTGTGAAGTCCACCCCAAATCACCTATTCTGTCAAATTCCCCAATTACGAAATCAATTATATTCTAAATTCAAATAATTGCTGAACTACAAATCACAAATCCACGTCTAAAATCCCAAAAAAGCATATAAAGAAAACACAGATTTTAATTCTTTTTCTCCCTTTTATAGATGCTACTTCTTATCTCCACTTTCGTCTCCAAAGCACACCCTTTAAGAATCCAAAAGGTTATACTTTTTATCTCCCTGAAAATAAAACACAAAATAACCACAAAAATATAAAATAAATTAGAAACAGCTGAATTTTCTTATTCATTTCAATTTTCATCATAATAATCTGAAATACTCAGGAATCATAAAAACCCAATTCATATAATCATACAAACATATATTGGTTAACATCAAGAACAATCCCAACAGGTATGAAAATTCAGGAAAAAAAAAAAGGAAAAGATTTTTCTTGGGTAAGTAAATAAGAAGAAAGATGAACTTACAGAGCAGGTAAATTGCGCAAATTTGGAATTCAGTATACGCATGAGATTTAGACTTGTTTGTTATTGTGTTGAAAATACAGTAATTAATAATATTTTTTTAAGAATATTTGGTGGAAATTTAAATTAACTTGGTTTGTAAATAAAATATTTTATTGGATAATATATGGTGAAAAATTTTAGTGTACCAAATAATATTTTAGATCAATAATAGATAAACAGGGCTTATTGACCAACAAAGACACTTTACTAGCTTCCCTAATTTTTGTAGGAATATTGTGTGTGCTTTTTTGTAACTTCCAAGGAGGATTCTCAGAAAACTTTATTAGGTGAATGTTTGTCTATCATTTTAAAAAATTATTATTTATTACAGTAAAATTCTCCATCACATATTTACCTAATAAAATATTTTACATATAAACTAATAAAATTACTTTAAATTTCAAACACACATTCTTCAAACAATACTATTCATTACTCTATTTTTCTTCCCAAAATGAGAGACAAACACACCCTTAATGTTTGTCAAATTGTAAATTGTAATGTGCGGTTGAAAATGGCTTCAAACTCACGGGGAATCAAGTCGAACGTGTCAACTAGGTGCGTGGTGGTCGCTTCGAGACAAATAATTATCATCGTCTTTTCTTAAGGAACAATTTTAGAAGACAAAATTACTAATATACAAATTTCTTACAAAAGCGTAAATAAGTGTAAAAGAACCTCTAATCGAGTTCCAAGAGATTGCCAAAAAGATTAGACTAGCAAGTTCTGTTTAGCCTCCATTTTTAAAAAAAATTAATCTTTTTCAATATTTATTTTTTAATCATACATTTTCACAAAAACATAATTTTACATGTGAATCCATAATTTATCATTATTATTATTTTTAAATCTATATCATGGAGGGACTAAAATTAATTCGATCGTTGTAAAATAAGAAATGACCACCATTGTGAATTGGGCCTTGGAGATATGTCTTCTGCCGTTAAGGAGAAAAGGTCCATCAAGTATGCCCTAAAAATTGAAGGCCTATTTAAATAAGAAGACAATCAAATTCAATCAAGCCCAAGACGTAAAAGCTAAGCGAGAATGTCCCAACCCATAAAACTTTTGAAGATTTATTGGGTTAATTAGAGCTACAAACCCGACGCTGTGACTAGATTTGGAAAACACTAGCGGCGAAAAAATTATGTGAAAATTACATCAACCATATTTTTTAAGATGCAATTTCAAAAATCAAATCTAAAATTTGTTTATAACAAAATCAGATATTAATTCAAAATTTTAATATTAGTAACTATATTACAAAATTAAATTAATATACATATACAGTCACCCAACTCAACCATTCAAAACCCTGATCATTTTCATATTCTCTTATCGCTCCTTCCTTCCCTCCCTCTCTCTAACACCTTCATTCTCGCTATCGAAAACTTTCAGAGGAGATCACCGCAAATGTCACCGCTACAATGACGCATTGTCCCTGTAGTGCGCGTGTGAGCGACTGCTGTGCAATGTTCGTAGCGGCATCTGCTAATCGTCGCTGCAAGTAGCGTAGATGGAGGATGTGGGGAAAACTTGGTAGCTGCTACAGTAGCGAATGCCAGAGTTTTTCGGACTCAATATGGGAAAATCTAGTTGCAATCTGGTGCCGAAAAATTTAGGGTGAGTTTTGTTGGTCGTGTGCAGTTGGTGGTGGTGGTGGCGGTGGCGGTGGCGACGCTCGTGAGGTGTTGGTTTTGGGTTGTTGGAATGGTTGTGGTGGTGGTGGTGGTGACGATGACAGCGGCGACGGCTCCCATATTTTGGTGGTGCGGGTGGAGGTGTTGGCTGTAGATGTGAGAGCAATAGTGGTGGTCGGCAACGGTGATGTTGGTGGTGGTCGGGACCGTGGGTGTGGTAGTTGTGGGTGTTTGTGACCAATTATTTCATTGATTGTGACCAATAAATAATATATGATCAATTATTTGAGATTGAAATGAATAAATTATATATTTTGTGATCAATAAATAATATGTGACAGATAATTTATAACTAATAAATAATACGTGACCTAAGAATTTGTGTCATGACTTATAAAATTTGTGATTTATGATCGATAAATAAATTGTGACCAATAAATTTTTTGATTTATGACCATAAAGTAATTTGTGATCTATAATTTTTTTGATTCTTGATCGAGAGATAATTTATTACCAATTAATTTGTTAATTTGTAACCAAATACTATAGAATTGTGGTTTTAATATATTTAATTAATAAAATATATTTTAAATTAATTACTTCATAAATATAATTTAATTAATATTTGATTTTGAAGTTTTAAATCTTATCTCTTAATTTTGAAATTGACAATATTTAATCTCTTAAATATGAATTTTTCCCAAAAATTATTATTGAAAATGCAAATAAGAAATACAAAACTTTGAAATATGCTGGCAATTTAATCCCGGGACAATTTATGGACTGTTGCTCAAGAATAATAGACAGTTTCGTTATGGTGATATCCTAAAATCTCTCCAACAATTCAATATTCAAATAAAAAAAAATGTTAATCAAACGTCAATTTATTGTCATCGTCTTCAATATCAACTAGACTTCGTTTCAAGCTCTTCTGGCACCAATCGTTTCAGATAGTATGCACAAGAAAGGCAACAATGGAGACACCAATGTAATTATCAAATATCGACAAATTGCTGAATGCACAATCTTATCATAAGTTTCATGTTTCTTAAACTAAATCAATATTATTTTGTGCATAATGTTAGAAAAAACTTTTACTGGATAAAATTTTCTATTTTACCCAGCAAAAAAACTGAGAAAATGACTGAGTTACCGGATAAAATTAACCATGTTACCCTGCAAAAGAACTGAGAACATAACATAACTGAGTTATTTGATTAAACAGGAAAAAGAAAATTTATTCATTTTTTTTTTTTGCATTAATCATGAACATAAACTTTAAGGTTTTGTTAACCACATATTTTCAAAAAAATACTATTTCAAAAATTATAATCTCAAATAATGGAAATCAAACAGGAGCTTTCTTGATATAGTTTTTTTTACCACTCATTTTATTGGGCTGACAAACTTGTAATCTCAAATGGGGGCAAAGCTATGAATTGATTTGACCTGAGCTTTAACTCTTTATTCATTTTGATTGCATGTTGAATAGGTTTCAATGCACGCATCTTCTCTTTGTTTCCTGAGCTTCTAATGAATTACAGACACAATTTGAAAAGGTCACATAGTTTGTGACACCGAAGTCCTCTACGTGGACACATGCACACCAACTTGCTTGTTCCAAAAGCTTGGACTACTGTTATTACAACAAGTTGTGAAGTTTGTCGACCACGTACGTAAGAAAGCAATAACTCTGGTCAGTACCAACTTGTTGGATGGACTCTTCGTTAATTTCACTTATTTGAAAAGTAGGAATAATGAATTTGGCAAAAATTTTGTTTTGAATAATGAATTTTTGGAAAAAATATATGGTTAAATAGGAAAATTTTTTGAATTTAAGCACAAAATATTTTATTTTGTAAATGTGTAGTTACAAATGAATATATAAAATAAGGAATTTTGACAATATTTCACGACTCCCTGGCCCTTCAGACAGTGAGTTTTCTATCCAACTTGCAGGACTAGGGCTGTATGTGCACAACTTGACATGTGTTTCTGTCAAATATCTAGCAATGTTACAAAAACCAACAAAATGTGCACAAAGAGTAAAGGGATTATTTATAATATTGTTTATTGCTTCTACATAATGTTGTCTATAATTGTTACTCAACATGTACTTAGTTGCTACAAAAATTGAACGATGGTAAAGTAACATATGATCTTGTTGAATAAGTTTTTTTTATATCCGTATTTGGGTCTATTCACAGGGTCTAACTCTGAATCGTTCTCTCGAAACTCGTCCTGCTTATCATAAATTATTCGCTTGTCCCGAATGACGTGGACCAATAGGAAAATATCAATTCATCGGACCTTTCGGTACAGTTAAATAGAAAGCCCCAAGGTCGTAGAGGTGCACGAGGTAGGGGTGGCAGTACCCTCAAATCCTGCTACTAAATTGAGGTCACAGAGGGACATATTATCCTAAGAAGAACAGAAGGAACAAGGAAACAAGATGTTGCATGCACTAATAATCTTATTCTATAGAAAATTATTCAGACAAATCTCTACTAATTAATGAAGCCTTTATTTATGACTTTTAGTGGCTGCTTTTGTTTCAACAAATCTGATTATTATTAGCTGCCTATCCCGAAATGGAGTGCTATGAAGAAGAAAGAGCCCTTCTTTGAGCCTAAATTTGGGGAAATTGAGTTTTTGAATAGTGATTTTTTTTTTTTAAATATGAAGTTAAAAAGTAAGAGAATTTTCGGTTTACGCGTAAAATTATTTTATTAAAGAACGTGTGATTGAAAAAATAAATTTTTGAAAAAATGCAGCTCAAACAAGGTAGAATGGGTACGTGATAACCCCACAGGTTCGATTTATTTCTTGAGGAAAAAGCTCGTGGAGAAGCAAATTAAATATCCTAACCTTGTCCTGGTCTTCGACCTGAGCTGTATGAGATAGAATCTTCTCCTTAATTGAATTAACATGCCACACATGGAGTGCATTCACTTGTATTCTAGTAAGATTAATGTATTCCAAATCGTCTTAAGTAGAGTTTTTTATTGACATGGATAAATTATATGTCTTAATTAATTAATTACTTGTTGCACTGCAAATGATTAAGCAATTATCTTTTCATATAATTAATGGATTTCCTTAATAATGCAGATCTTAATTCCAACAGAAAATCGATTAAATTCATTCTTACAGTATCTAATTACATTGAGTATCATGCTAATCATTTATGGTTCGTCGTGCCACCTGCCAAATCATGACTTGATTCTTGTAAATCAAGATTCGATTATAATTTATAAGTAATTTCTTAATTAACAATAATTAACTTTCACATGTCGTGACATAATTAAATAATTCACGCAAATGCTAACAACATAAACTAGCCGTAATCATGAATCGCAGAACTAATGCTCATATATAAAATATAAAGTTCTATGATTAATAGTAATGTAATAGATGGAGCACAATTATACGATTAATAGTTATTAATTAACTACTATTTATATTTTTTCCGCAGCATTCTAAATATCTTCTACTGCAAGTAACCTAACATGTTTGTTTCAGATTAAAACCAAATTTAATCTAAATTAAAGTCGAGCGATCAATATTAACCACATCCTTCATAGGTCCCACAATTTTTCAACTACAAATTTCAAAAACTTCTATTACAATCTAATGAAAATCTAATTTTAATACCCTTCAAACACCCACAAAATATGGTACAATCATACAATGGGGGTAGCTAGGGTTTCTATTACTCTGTTTTTTTTTTTTTAGGATTGCCATGTTGCTTCTCTCTCTAAGTTAATGCAGGATAAACTTAATTAAGACTAGCCTGTTTTATTATTGTAGTTTGATTAGTTCATTAATCCATGCCGGATATTTTGAACGCAGTGCGATCCATGTGCCGGCTGCGGCCAATGTCGATTACTAACTTTCTAATCCATACTTAGCAAACAATCAAATATAATTAATGGATCACTTATTGATTAATGATTATCAATCCCATGTTATACGAGTTTATTAAGCCCCCGTTCGACAAATTTATTTATAAAGAGGAATAGTAAGATGAATAATACTAGATCCAACAAAATATTGTTCATAATAGTTATAAAAATGTAATTAAAATTAATATTTGATTTTGACTAATTTAAATGGAGGCTATCAGCGTAAAAGCACGTGGTAACATTATAGCTTTGCCCATACATAACCCCTTTTTCTTTTTCTTTCTTTCTGCACAATTAATTTATAACGAATATCGAGTTTTGAGGTTCCATTTCGTGAAACTTTATCATTATTATGTCCGACAAAATAGTGGTGGCTGTTTCCACTAAAATCAATATTTGAATTAAATTTTTGTAATGTTATATTAAATCTTGAAGTTTCATCTTAAAATATCAACCATCGTAAGGCAAGCAATAGTTTGTTTTTACCCCTAAAACCAAGAAATAGCCCACTTGATAATTTGATATGTTTGAATCTGGAACCCTAATCGTTATGCCTATGACTTTATATATTTGGAGTAATAAACCACACAAAATACTCCTGCATTATTGATTCTCAGTGTCGTGTCATATTTTTCCATATCCTGCCAATGAAATGTCACTTCTTTACTAGTGGATTCTAAACCATACGGTCTTGTTTTGTCCTCTAAAATGTCTTCAAAGCAACAATTTTCCAAAACTTTTACTTGGTGATATTGCTTATGTTTGAACTCTATTTTTTTCTATTTTTTTTTAAAAAAACTCATTTTTAACTTAGATATTTTTTCATAAAATAATTTTACACGTAAATTAAAAAAAATCTATTTTTTAATTATACATTATCTAAAAAAATCACTATTTCAAAAATTTTATTTTTATTCAAAAATGAATTAGGGCCTTAATTAAGTAATTATGACATGTTTTGGAATGACCTAAAAACTTGTATTCGTAAGAGACATGAGAATTGCAAAACATGGTATTAAAAAAATAATTTTTTAATATAATATAGTTTTTCAACTAAAACCACAAGGGAGGGGAATTATTTGTTATGATGAAAGAAATAAAAAATACAAGAGGATATACAGCTTAATTAACCTTCCATTAATTAAAACTACAACGGCAGAGAAATTAATCAATAGTAGATTGGAGGTAAAGATAAATAAGCTTACACTACATCTTGTGTGTCATCGTCATACTTTCCGTAATCATATGTCTAGTCAAACACTTTGTTGGTTTTTGATACCTATCATCACTGTCCTCTTAGTAGTACGCTAGACTGTATCCATTCCCTTTTATCATATACCTCATCACAATTTTTGCTAGATACGAGTCCCCCGAAGAAGGAATAAAGCTATTTGCATTTGCTCTAAGGTTAGAGGTCTCAATTCTAGTTTAGTTGGACGCCTAATCAACTTGTAGGTTGAATGCATATTGATATCGCTCATGGTCAAGATCAATACAAACGTTATTTTCATATGCTGCCGGTTATAATTAATAATGTTAGGCTACAACTTGAATTTATTAATTCCACAAGGATGATTGATTGATATGGGAACTTGATTTAGATGGTTGTTCATGAGAATCCTGACATTGACCTTATATTTCCAGCTAACATTATATAAATAAAATGTGGACATGAAGTGACAAGGGAAAAAAAATAGGAAACATAACAAATTATAAGTCTTGCAATTTCATTTTACTGATATACACATTTTTAAGAATAGATGACAAGAATTTCTGATGCCGTGTTGAACTTGAAGGTATAAATGAAAGCCCATTTTTGGGGCAGCTTCACCTTGGCCGACGAAGACTGTTAGCATTGACCTGAGCCGTGCTAGATCCGATTAATTTTTACCCTTTAATTTGCTTAGGATTTCGTCTCTTTTTTCGAAGAAATCCGTTATTTTCCTTGGAACGCGACATTTGTAACTTCGATTAATGCCATCGCCACTCGTGAATTATATTAAATGGGTTCCTCTTAACCAAATTTATGTGTGAGACAGGTATTCTAACTAGGCACGGATAAAAGTGGCGATTATTTGTAACTGAGGAAAAAGACAAGTTTGTCCTGCAAACTTTACTGATTTCTAGGTTCGTGGAAGTACATGTCATGTGTATTTAGCTGTGTTCCGCGTGAGATGAACGACATATTCAGGTGAAAAAGGAGTAGAAATATGCCACGCGTGTGGCTGGTGGTACGCCCTTGTGCTAGTTTGTACTTTCCACTCACTACAAACTGTTTATTTTAAGATTTTTTTTTTTTTCAAATAAGTTATTATAATTTGAATAACTTGATTCATTGTTGAGGATTATACTAGGGGCAGTGAATGAGGAAGTCCGATGAATTGTTCGGAGAAATTGAAATATTATAATATTCAATTCATGAGTTACGATATTCATTGAACTCTGATAAAACTTTAAATAATATAGCATAACGAGAGAAATGAAGTGACAAAATGATTAGTTGATTTCTGCTTCTTTTCTAAAGAATAAAGAAAAGAGAAAATGAAATATTTGGAGATAAAGCTTGAGCAATGTTATCAAAATCGACTCGGCCCGATTAACCAACTAGCACAAAAACCGCTCAAAACCCATCGAACCGGTGGGTTTAACCGTGAACCGGTGACCCAGTGGTAGTTTTACTAATTTTTAATTTAAAAATTTTAAATTTTTTTATTAACAGGCCTCATACACTATAATTATCAAAGGTCCATAAATGAATTTCAGATGACTTGCTCAGTTTATAAATGCGCTTTTCTTAAATGATTTCATAAATTTTTAATGTGGGATAGTGGTATAGCAAAAAAAAGGTTAAAATACCCATCAAACCCATTTTTTAAGCCAAATATATGATTTTGAATTATAACTAACTAAATTGTAATATCTACTTCCATCTTTTCATTTATTTAATTTTCAAATTTAACTTAAATTACACATGATAATGAATCTCATTAACAAATATATATTTACTTTGAATTATTAATATGAAAGTTTTAAAAAATATTGATTTTATAGTATTTTATTGTTTGCATGTATTTATTTATTCATTGCTTCCGATTCGATCTCGATTCGATTCCGATCGAAGTTTTTGACCCTTGACCATTTACTTTTTTTTTTTTTATCGAGCTCGGGTCAAAATATTGAGCTTGAGATTTCAAATCAAACATTATTAAGAAACAAAAATAAATTGAAAGCTTATTTATAACGTCCGCACACTTCGAGATCTTGAGAACATCACACACTAATCACATTTCATTTTTATGCGGGCACAAGTGTGCTCCATGTCAAAATTCTAATTCTATCAGTCTCTTTTCCCACTTAAACGAGTGACTGTTTTGTGTTAAATTGGCATGACCCCATTTCGAGGTAGCTTCTAACATCTCTTTTGTTTTAATGAGTGAGCTTTGCTTCAGCACGTGTAAATTTATTTGGATACGATACATTCTACACCTTAGAAACTTTTAGAGTCTGTTTGATTGCAAGAGTTGAATTTGGATGGAAAGAAAATGAATTTCAGGAAATTGAATTGTTTGAAATTGTTTTCCTGAGAATTGTCAATTAATAGTGTTTAATTAATATAATTTTCCACCTGAAAAATATTGAAATTTTGGATATTTTGGTGTTCGTTTGACTTTATTTTTCATGAAAATTGTCCATTAAAGGAAATTTTTTTTGTCCATAAAATTTATTTTCATTGTAATTAAAAAAAAAATTACCTAAAAATTCATTTTTCCCACCTAAGTGGTGGGAAAATGAATTCAAGGAAAACCAAGAATTTGTGACCGTGAGGGAGGAAATGAGAATTCCATGAAAAAAATCCAATTAAACAAGAGGAAAGTGGGAAAATGGAAGCTATCAAACATGGAATTTATTCAAGTACCTTCCACTTTCCCCTTGTTTAGTTGGATTTTTTTTTTATATAAATCTTTATACAAACCTCGGTCTTTCATATTAACCTACTTTATACATGTGTCACATGTATTTTCTATGTACATCACACATCATGCTGATTTAATCATGAACACATTTGGTCGCTGTTATCTAGGGATGGCAAAAAGGCTCGAGCGGTTCGGGTCGGAAAAAGTTCGAGCCGGTCCCGACCTGGGCTCGGTTCCACCTAGTCGAGGCTCGGACCGAGCCCGGACCAACGCGTGTGGCTCGATCGGCCAGTAAATAAAAAAAAGGAGGCGCTGCCTGCACAGGCAGCTTGCTGCTGCCAAGTTGCTTGCTTATGCAGGTGACTGCAATGCTGCTGCCTGCAGCTCAAGCAGATGCTGCTGCCCAGCATGCTGCCTACGCAGGCAGCACAGGGAAAAAAAATGCTTGGCTCGGTTCGGGTCGAGAAAAGCTCGGTCGAGCTCGAGCTTTTTTTTTCGACTCGACTCGACTCGTTGACATAGTTACTGTTACCTGAAACATGGGTTTTCACATCGGCCTATTTTGTCACGTCACGTCTATTATTATTTTTATATCACATCATGTTAGACTATCTAAACTTTAACATTAATTCAAATTTTGAAACCTCTATCAAAACTACCGTCTTTCATGTCAACCAATTTATACATATAATGTCTCATGTATTTTGATATCATATGTCCTGTTTAATCATCTAACTAGAACACTTATTTTTGACATTTCTATTTCAATCACGATCTTTCATATCAACCTACTATATATATATATATATATCATGTCACATGAACTTTTTTCTTTTTGTGTCACGAGAGGCTATGTTCTATCCTAACAACACCCCCAACCCAATGCCATGCACTTACGTTGTCATTTTTATGAATTTCACACAAAATTTTCGCATGGTCTCTTTCTACAAGTTTAATACTTCAACTTGTTTTTGACACCTCTATCTAAACGTGTTTTTGACACCTCTATCTAAACCATGATATTTTATATCGACCTACTATACATATGTCATGTCACACGTACTTTTTCTTCTCGTGTCACGCCGGGCTATTTTTTACGCTAACAACACCCCCACCCCAATTCATGCACGCACACAGTCATTTTTATGCATTTCACACAAATTCGCCATGTGGTCTCCTCCTACAAGTTTAAGATGGACCTCATACACTTAAATATGCTTTTGACCCCCTCTAAACCACAATCTATTATACATATATCATGTCTCGTGTATTTTCTTTTTATGTCACGTGAGGTTATGTTTTTACAGCATTTGTCATTTTTATGCACTTCATTAAAATCGGCCACCTGGTCTCCTCCTACAAGTTAAGGTGGACCTCCATACACTAATTCCTTGTTTGATCTTCATTATTTTCAAAATACATTTTTTTCTTTTTAATTACATATTTCTTAATAAAATAATGTTGTATTCAAATTCAATTTTTTTTCCCTTTTTAATCTCTATCAATCTATTATTTCATAATACGTACTTAGAATAAAAACGGAGCTCAAACACACTCTATTTAAACCCCATCCTTCTTCTCCCTCTACCCCAAAATCCGCCTCTCCTTTTTGTTTCTCTCTTAAAATTTCTCTGTTGACCAAAACTGAAAAAGTATCATCGGAGTTTCAACATTGCAAATAGATCAAGAACAAATACACATGGCTTCTTCTATGGCACATACTCAGTCAATCTCCATTAGGAAGCCCAGAAGAAGAGACAAAATTCAACTTGCTCTACACTCACCCTCTGTTCTCACTTTCCCAAAAGGCCCCTTTGAAATACCAACAATCACGAAAAAGGACTCGCCGGCAAAGACATCTTCACCCCTGGAGTCGTCGCCGCCACTACCACAGTGGAACATACTGCAGAAAGCCGCAGCCAAAGCGTTGGACGCGATGGAAAGTGCGTTAGTCTCACACGAGCGGCAGATTCCACTCCCTAAGACAGCTGACCCTCGTGTTCAAATCGCCGGAAATTTCGCTCCGGTACCGGAGACTTCCGTCAAGCATAACCTTCAGGTGGCAGGCACGATTCCCGACTGTATTAACGGTGTTTATGTGCGAAACGGTGCCAACCCTTTATTCGAACCAGTCTCCGGCCACCACCTCTTCGACGGCGATGGGATGATCCATGCAGTCACGATTGAAAGCAGAAACTCTGCGAGCTACGCCTGCCGCTTCACCGAGACTAAAAGGCTCGTTCAAGAACGTGAATTTGGCCACCCCGTGTTCCCAAAAGCCATTGGCGAGCTCCATGGACACTCTGGTATAGCCAGGCTCCTCCTTTTCTATGCCCGTGGCTTATTCGGGCTTCTTGATCACAGCCATGGGACCGGAGTAGCCAATGCGGGATTGGTCTACTTTAATCAAAGACTATTAGCCATGTCTGAAGATGATCTTCCCTATCAAGTGAGGATCAAGCCCTCTGGCGATCTTGAAACAATAGGCCGCTATGATTTTGACGAACAATTGAGGACGACAATGATTGCTCACCCCAAGATTGATCCTGTTTCTCGTGAACTCTTTGCTTTAAGCTACGATGTTGTTCAAAAACCATATCTGAGGTACTTCAAATTCTCCGCCGATGGAAAGAAGTCACCGGACGTTGAGATATCGTTGGACGTGCCGACTATGATGCATGATTTCGCGATCACCGAGAACTACGTGGTGATTCCCGACCAACAAGTGGTGTTCAAGCTTCAAGAAATGATTAAAGGCGGTTCTCCAGTGATATATGACAAAAACAAGAAATCTAGGTTTGGGATTTTGTCGAAAACAGCTGAAAATGCAAACAGCATTATATGGATTGATTGCCCTGATACCTTTTGCTTTCACTTGTGGAATGCTTGGGAGGAGCCGGAGAATAATGAAGTCGTGGTGATCGGTTCATGCATGACTCCTCCGGACTCAATTTTCAATGAATGTGATGAAAATCTAAAGAGTGTTTTATCAGAAATCAGGCTCAATTTGAAGACTGGTAAATCAACAAGGCGGCCTGTTATTCATGCATCAGAACAGATTAATTTAGAAGCCGGAATGGTGAACCGAAACCGGCTTGGTCGTAAAACTAGGTACGCCTATCTTGCAATTGCTGAGCCATGGCCTAAAGTTTCAGGCTTTGCTAAAGTCAACCTATCGTCAGGTCAAGTTCAGAAATTCATGTATGGCGATGAAAAATACGGGGGCGAACCATTTTTCGTGCCGAATGACTCAAATTTGGATGGAGAAGAAGATGATGGGTTTATTCTTGCATTTGTCCATGACGAGAAGGCTGGGAAATCTGAACTGCAGATAATAAATGCCAGGAGTTTGAATTTAGAAGCCAGTATCAAGCTTCCATCTAGAGTGCCATATGGTTTTCATGGGACATTCATAAGCTTAAGCGACTTAGAAGATCAAGTATATAGTGAAAAATAAATTAATTCGAAAGCCATTACTGTGTTCTTCTGTAGGTGTGATATTCCAGAGGGATATTGTAGATAAATGTCCCCGGACTCTCCTCATTTTTTGAATTTCAAGGTTCTTTTTTTGTGGGGTTTTACTACTGGGTTTTCAAGAAACCAAGCTTGAAGTTCTTAGCGTGTAGCTATATTTTGAACTCAGCAGGTTTCTGTTTTTTTTTTTTTCACATTTGTGTTCTGTCTTCTTAACTCTGATATAATAAATGCATTCAATGCACAGATTTATCTGCATGCCCTACTAATTTATGACTGCAATATCTCTGTTAAAAAAAAGTGTTTGATTTGTCTCCGCTCAAGATTGATTAGTAATTAGTAACTTTTTTTACAAAAATTTAGGAGAAAATAATAGTTTTTAATTGAGTACTATTAGAGTTTTTTTAATTTCCTAAAAATGTTGCTCAAACACGATCAAATTAAGCACAACACCGACTTCCAGGACTTTTGTCTCCTCGTTTCTGGGCCACCATATGTAAAATTTAAATATAGTTAAAGAGAGAATATATTACATTGTTTAATGTACAAATTAGTTAAACTCATTTTTTATTAGTGTGTAACGATGAGTTGTACCATTCTCAATCAAACTTAAATTTCTTGAATTTTCAAATTTTTTACTTATATAGACCGGTTCTTGATTTATTTTATTTTTAATATCGAACCGCCAATTTGATCCAATTCATAAAACATAGTTATTTAGAACTTCACAACCACTTGCATTTGTTGCGACCACTTAATTTTCTGATCCTTTTCTTTAGTTTTGGTTTGTGGATTAAATTCAAACTTGCAATGTATTTTATTTTGATTTAAAGCATGCCATTATCGTGGAAGAATTGTATGGTCTAGTCTTTGCTCACAGAAAGTTAGCGGCACTGACCCACACGATTAATTTGGCTACGAAATGGACGTACTCTACAATATATATTAGGAATTAAGGACGAGCTTATACAGCATAATACAAAGTAGTAATTATAATACTAGAAGAGCACAAGAATAATTGGCAGATAAATGAAGAATTTAGGGTCCATTTAATTGGTTTAAATTTCGAGGAAAAGTCACATTCGAGGAATTCAATTTCTATTTTTACTGTTTGATACAAAAGTGAAAATAAAATTTCGAATTCCGAAGTACAACCATTTTAAATTTTTTTTTTTTGCCAATTTCATAGAAAATGCATTCATATGGGGTACTTTGATTTTTGTTTCTCAACCTACATGGATTTGGAAAGCATTTCCACCTTACCAATCAAACGGACCCTTATTAATATGGTGGAAAATACAAAAAATATTGTGTTTACAATATTGTCTAATTCTCTAAAACTCATACAAAATCATATGAAAGCCATACAATTAAGGTAAAAAACCGCATCAAAAGAAGGTAACAAAATTTCTCCAAATAAGTAGCCTGCTCGAGCGACAATCTCGCGTCAAGTGAATGGGATGTGGTGCTCGAACGATAAGTGGGTGGTAAGCGAGCGGCAACAACAACGTTCCGACGCTGAGTGTATGGTACTCAGACACCTCGTTTTAAGTCCAACTTGATTCCAACCACCTTAAATGGTGCTTGGGCGCCCAATTGTTATTCCAAAACTTATTTTACTTCTTTAACATCTATTTCAACCAATTAACGAATTTCCAACGAAATTTGGATCATAAAATAACAATCTACCTATCAAATATCCTAATTCTCTTTCCAATTGGCTCGACTCAAAAGAACAAACTATATCCGAATTTCACGTCTCCGTAATTCAAATTTCTAGCAAGGGGAGAAAGGCTCGACACGAACTTGTCGCAACATAGTAATTTCAGGTCAAGCCTCGACCAGATTTGCAAATTTTAACATCCCGAATCTTATATATAAAAATACAAAAGAATCTAGAACAAAAATCCAAAAGAATATGCCAAGCCCGGAAATTGTTGATGACACCCCCCCTCTTTCACTCCAGAAGGGACGTTTAAAATCCCAAATAGAAACAAAGAAGTTAACTCTGTAGAGCATGAACTTCACGTGAAATACTCGTGGAGATTGGACCTAAAAATCAAATGGGGTTGACTATTGGAAACTGGAAAGAGACTCCAATACAGTCCAAAATGAAATTGATATTTTTTTTTTAATTTTTTTTTCAGATATAATCAATTATTTACGCACAATTAATAGTAATATTATCTCATCTCTATCCACTTGTGACGGGTTGGATGTACTTACGACATGTTTGATAAGTTAGATTATAACTTTGCTCAATATTAATGATCTCTAGTTCAGTTGAACATGGATAATGCACAATACATTATAATACGGGAAGATGGTGCTACATTTAATTTGGCATATTTTTAATTTAATAATTTATTTGGATAGAAAATTATGAGACAAAATTAAACACCTTATTTTTTCTAACATCTCTCTCTTTTTTATGATCGTTGAATAAACTCAAATGATGGCTCATTTTCTAGACTACGAGTAGGTCAACCTGTATATGGACTTTGCTTAACGACAATGATTAGACTTTACAACGCATAATGTGAATACACAACAATATAAGGAAAAAAAATTACAATCTGATTTCTCTAATTGGCCCACACGTTTTCCACCTGAATTGGAAGAAGGTGTTGTGCCTTTTTGCTTGGAAATTAAGCAAAAACTTGGTCATATAGATCATAAGAGTATAGTGGCCATTGACAAAACCCAAAAGGATCTAAAAATAGTCTAAAAGCAATCAAAAAGTACGTTAATTCCGTGGTCGGTCAAATAATAAGATAATTCAGCCTTTAACTTGATTTACATGACATATTCTTAAAGGTTAAATCCTAATCTTGAGGGTCCCCCACCGCCCCATCCCTAGAGCATTGTGGAGGAGGTAAATCAAGGGATGTGCCTCACCAGGTCAGGGCTGTCATACTGATACCCACAAAGAGTCCAATTCCAAATTTTGTAGGAGGCAGGAATCGAACCCTCACACTGCGACATTCAGCTCAGCAGAGACTACCTCACTCTTGTCCTTTGCACCACTGAACTATGCCTCTGGGGGCTAATTCACAAGACATATTCTTAATTCTTTAGTTACTCCATTCATTCTTAAATAAAGTAATCAAACACATGGCACAAATTTTACCATCGAAAACCGATTTGGACACGGAGTAAGACTTTTAAATGTAATAAAATTGAGATTATGGATACACTATTAAAGATATTAATGTCACGCGTTAGTACATTATAACACGAAGAAAGTCCATTTTCAACTCTTATCTTTTGAGACAAGATAACTAGGCATTGAACTATTGTCCCCACTATGTTCCTTCGACTTTGCATTAAAAATTAAATAAAACGTTGCACCAGCATTTAACTGTACTTCTTTACGTTTATAGTGGAGAAAGCACGCAATTGCCTCACTGATGTCGAGTGTTTGTTGAATGGAGCTCTGTGAAGGAAAGGGGCTCTGGACTCTGGATTAATGTCAAACTCCACTTTCGATTTTTGAGATAAACTCTATCTTGGACGGAATTTTATTTACCAAAAAAAAAAAAAAGAATTGATTTTCGCTCCGATTATTGTGATTAGTATGAAGTATATATTGAAAGTTGTAATTGCCAACCTTTAGTTGAGATATGCTTATTTCTTTTTTTGTAGGATCGACGAATCAAATGATATTTCTGTTCCAATTTTTGCCTCTTCTTCTCCCTTTGAGTCAAACTTTTCCTGCTATCCCAATTTAATCGTAAGCACGTTTTTGCCTACTAAATTTATAACACACCGATGCATTAATCTTTGTTAGTAAATGGGAAGAGACTAACACGTACACTACGAATGACACACCTTTAAAATAACGTCTTCTCGTTTGTGAAAAAGAAATGATGCATTGAGACTTGAAAATTTTAGTGGCAATAACTGGTGTTGTAGAGTTCCTCAAGAACCCTAACACTTGTCATCCACTACACAACCTTGAAACAGATTGGTTTAAGAAGAGAGTTCCAAGGTAGGCCTTCAATATTTTCAGCTACCATGTCACATAATTGCCGCCAGACAAAATATGGAAATTCTTGTTCACTGAAAAGTGTGTGGAGCGATCCACCTCCTTTCACAATGTCTATTCAACACGATAAAGTTTAAATCGACTTATTTTAGAACAGCCTATTGAATTTCAACAAAAAGTTGAGTAGGAAAAATATTTCTGAAATTCATCTCATGTTTTTGTAAACCAGATAATATGGTCAAGGCACGATGTGATTATAAGTGGGCTAATATGCTGGGCAGCTCTGATCTAAGAGAATCCAACACATTTTATCACTTGTACATGCATCTCAAGCAAAGCTACAAGACATGTTGATGCTTCATTGTCTAGTATAATCAGAAAGTTTTAAGGCAATAACAAATATATTGCACTGTTACATAACTGTCCTTTTCACACCAGAAATAATAAGGAAACACGCATAAGAGGCACAAATCCACAATCTCAATTACATTTTTCTTCTGCAGATTCATTTGAACAAGAAAACTTGATTTAAATATGATCAAGTCAAGTGTTCTCAGTTACAACAGATCCGAATGTAAATTTGGTTCAAGAACAAAATCGTAGCTGTTGTCCCGGTCAAGTAAAACAACATAGAAACAATAATTCTTAAATACGTGCAAGTCAACAAACCTAAACTTTGTAACAAAAATATGGCATTAGATAATAACGTCAAAATAGGCCATGAATCACGATAGTAAAAGCTGGAAAACCAGTCTGTCCTGTCTTCACCATACTTGTCAATCCAACTATTGGCAAAGCTGCTCAACTGCAGCTACAATCTGTGCAGGCTGGACAACGGTCCATTCCTCCAATGATGCAGCATATGGAGTTGGCACGTCCTGTGACGACAAACATACAATTGGGGCATCCAAATAATCGTGGAAATTTTCATTAATCGAAGCAGTCAAGCTGGCACCAATTCCACCTGTGCGCATGCACTCCTCTACAATTATCACCCGATGAGTCTTCTTCACTGAATTCCCAATAGTGTAAAGATCAAATGGCTTCAATGATCTGATATCAATGACTTCGGGATCGTATCCTTTGTTGACCAAAGATTTTGCAGCCTGCATCACGTGGTATCTCATTCTGGAGTAAGTTAAAATAGTGACGTGCTCACCTGGCCTAACCATCTCAGCTTCCTCAAGATTCAATACATACTCTTCATCTGGAATCCTCTCTTTCAGGTTGTAAAGCAAAACGTGCTCAAAAAGAATCACAGGGTTCTCGCTCCTGATAGCGGCCTTCATCAAACCTTTGGCATTGTATGGAGTTGAGCATGCCACCATTTGAATTCCAGGTATTGACTGGAAATATGACTCGAGGCGTTGTGAGTGCTCTGCTCCAAGCTGTCGACCCACTCCACCAGGCCCACGGATGACAACTGGTATCTTAAACTGACCACCAGATGTGTAGTGGAGCATACCACAGTTGTTAGAGATTTGGTTGAAAGCCAGAAGCAAAAATCCCATGTTCATTCCCTCGACAACGGGACGCAAGCCAGTCATGGCAGCTCCGATGGCCATGCCGGTGAAGGAATTTTCAGCAATGGGAGTGTCAAGGACCCTGAGATCACCGTACTTATCTGCAAACCCTTTGGTCACCTTGTATGAACCTCCATAATGACCCACATCTTCACCCATAACACAGACGTGGGGATCTCTGTCCATTTCTTCTTCAAGGCCTTCACGGAGAGCTTCAAAAAGCAAAAGCTCATGCCTAATGACAGAAATCAAACATCACTAATTTTACTGTAGGATAACAATGTAGGTTCTGATGAGTATTATATGCAGAAAGATATTGAATATGATAAGGTATATGGTCAATCCAAGAGAAGTAGAGAACACGTGTTAAATATTATACAATGGCTGACAAATAACTTGTTAATTTGAAGTGATATAGAAAGTGCTCTACAACGAACTCAACTAGATAAATCAACCTAAAAGGTTACTATGAAACAGCCGAACCGATCGTGCTTCTAACATAACACTGAAGAAGGCAGATAGCAAATAAACAGACTCTGTCTACGTTCCTCGTCTAAGAAAGACAGAAACCTTGGCAAATTTTTCAATTTCAATCTCCTCTATAAGGAAAAATAAATAACAATTTCCTAATGTTAGCTCAAGTGACATGGGATTTAATTTAGCAAAAACCAATTTCAACTATCAACAATTGCATATAAATAATAAATTGGGAGGAGAAGCATACCCAGGTTTGGATACAGTTGAAGCCGCTGCACTATCTGGCTTTGTCTGCAATAAAAATTACAAAATTATACCAAGAGACGATCTTAAGAAACGATAGTTACACAATTGATTATCAAAAAAGATCTTGACACCATTGACACGATAGAAGTATAAAACGTGTCGATGCATGCACGGAAGAAGAGATCAGAAACTAACTGCTACTGCATTAGTAACCAATTGTCTGGTTCTGTTGTTTTGCCTATTCAAACCGGATCTTGGATTTCCATTGGATTCAACCACAAAGAAGCTTCCTTTCCTCCCTGAAACAAACATAAGAACAAATTATACATCAAAACCAAACAATTAGCATACTTTGTGTCACCAGTACACCACAAAAGACACCTATTACAACCTCCACAAGACTAGAATATTGGGAAGTAAATTTATCGAATTAAACTAGAAAAACCCGGAATTTCACAACACAAACAATGAAGAATATCCATTTGAACAAATCTACAAATCCAATTTCGAACTTTGAGATTACAGAATTCGAAAATTTGATGCTGAAACTAATAACTAATTAAAACAACTCACACGAACAAATCGAAGAGGAAAGGCGGGGGGGGTTTTCATAATTACAATAACAAATAAAACCGAAAAAATCAGAAACCCCAGAGGAACAAACATCTGAGTAAAATAAACAAGACCCATATAAAATCAAAGCAGAATAAACCAAATGGCATCACGTTGTAATGGAAGCTGGGTCAGTAATCCCACTAACCTGAGAGCGATCTGCGAGTAGTGAACTGAAATTTCTTGGAATTGGCTGATGAAAGAGCCGCTGTAGCTCCAAGCCCTTGTGTGACCGCCGCCATTCAGAAAATCTTCTAAATTCTAATAAACAAAATGCAATAAAACACTTTGTTTTAGATGAAATCTATACAGTGTACTATCAAATTATTCAAAGACAGCTGAACCACACGTTTCAACAGCTTGCTCAGTGCAGTCTCGTTTGGACCTCGATAACGTCGTTTAATTTTGCGTGGCGGGTCTGTCTGTAAGGACCAATGATCACTTGACACATTACAGAGTGAAGGGCAAAAGAGTAATTTGAAATGATGAACTCCTACGTAGGCAATTATGATTGGCTGATGAATTGAGTATTGTTTCATATCCGCCGTGGCAAGGAAATTTGACGGCGGCGCAACCTGTAAAGTTGCTTGTTAAAAATCCCAGAAGTAGTGTAGAATTTATTCAATCAGTCAAATAAATTTTTAAAGAGAAAATTGTAAGGGTCTCGACCCTTAATGGAAAATGGAAGTATGATAATTTGAATTTTATTTGTCTACTTTCTTGGACAAATTATTTATATAATTATTTTTTGTTTTATCTATTTAATTTAGAGTAAGATGATGATGATTTTTGAGCCATAATAAAATTCAACAAAAATACTATGTTTGTATGAGGGGAATAAAAATAGTTTGCTAAATAGAATTAATGAGTTACTTAAAATAAATTTAAGCAACGAGAATGTAAATGATTGAATATTATCTTTTTCCATAACGTGTAAAATAAAAAAATAATAATAAAAAAAGAATAGGAAAAGTTATTTTATCTGCTGTTATTTTTAGTGAAATTCCCTATCACTAGTTTTTAATTTTTCTAAATTAAATTATTTTATGACTAGTGCCGAAAGTGTGTTGTAGGTTAATTATAAGTATAGCAAGGGACGTGATCAAATTTGTGGAAAATTCAGTAAATTCAATTCTTACGGAATGTAATTGATTGCTAGCGATCTAGTTGACTAAATATAAATGAATATTAATAGCTCGATTTGCACCTTACATGTAACTCAATAGAAGATATAAGAAATACATGTAAACCAACCCAAAGTAGGGATGACAAAAAAACTTTTTGGCTCGAGAGCTCGGCTTGGGCTAGCTCGTATTTAAAAATAAAAAATAAAATAAAAATATTAAAGCTGCCTAGCTGCCTACTGGGCAGCTTTAATTTTTTTTTTTTTAAATACTTTAAGTAAAAAATGTAGATTTCACACAAAAAAAAATAAAAATTGAGCAGGCTCGGTCCAGGCTAGGCTCTGCTCGGCCTGCTAAGTCTTGGATCAAAAGCTCGGGTCGAGCCTCATGTTTTTGACCTGGCTTTGTTTGGCTCAGCTTGGGCCAAAAAAAACTCGAGTAGAGCCCAATCTTTTTTTTTCGGCTCGAACTCGGCTCGTTGACATAGCTAACCCAAACTCCCCCACGATTCAACACTCCTTTCATAAAAATCCTAAAAAGCGAACTCACTTGTAACTAAATATTAATAAGGGGTTTAGTATGTGAAGGTAAAAATAAAGAGGACATGTGTAAGTGACGAGCATGATGATTTTGCAGCTTCACTCAACAATATTGACAAGCATATCTAAAGTTATATTCAGCATGAGTTTTGCTTGGTGTACATTAAAAATATATATCAAGTTTGACAGCCCCCTCACAATAGTGGGGGGCCCGCTTTTTTTTTTTGAAGCGGACCCCCCCACTATTGTGAGGATGATGTACACCATAGTGTAATTAGCCTATTGTTCATTCTTTTTGTATATAGTTTGACATAATCATTTGCTATTGTTTCTTTACGTAATTAGCAATTTCCTACATGTCTATTGTCTACAAAAACAAATTCGAAAAGAGTATAAAAGACATTTGACCTCTGTTGGTAGGGAATAAAATCGAATTTTTAGTAGACTTTGATAGAAGTTTATGAAATGTGTAATTAAAAATAATTGTTGACTTTGACTTGTATTAAAATCTTGATTTTAAATTTTACCAAAAAGGGGCTTGATAAAAATTATTATGTATTTATTAACCAAATATCACTACAAGAAATTTATACTTTTTTCACAAATTTGTTAGAGACAAATTCAAATTTTTAGGAAGAGTTCACTTTTCTCCCACAAAAATGACGTTTTGTAGACTCGTGCCTACAAAAATTTGTACTTTTTTCCGACAAAAAATTTGACGGACATGATATATCTTTTTGTGGACAATAATATTTGACCTTTTTGTAGGCTAATAATTAGTTGGAAAAGTTTTTTATTTTTATTTTTAGTCCTACAACTTTAAAAAATTGGTTTTTTATATATATTTTTTGAATGAAAAAAATCAAAACAAATCCCAAATATTCATTTTCTTCTAAACTCCCTGTCCGGCTCTGCGGTCCGCCCCTGTTGGCTGCATATAGGCTCGTCTAGAGGTATTTATACGATTTATATGTATATGTTTTCTTCCAGTTGTTTTAGCTTATGGGTTTTGCAGTTGGATTCTTGTAAATTGTGTTTGTGTGCGATTATTTTCTTGATTTATTGTTCCAAATTTAGATATTGAAGATATGAAGATTTTGAGAATTGGGGTTTATAACATAGGCAGATTACAGATAGCAACGAAGACTAATTTTCGTATTGATGTTGTTACGATTAGGTTCAAAATGTTAAGACACTTTAATAAACAAAATATGGAACTGTAAAGCACAAAACTTAAAGAAAAGTGTAAAGAACACGTTGATTTTCGAGGTTCAGAATCGTAGTTTCTAATCCCCTTTTCAGCTTCCGTCATTGGAAGAAATCACTATATTAACCGGAATCAATAAAATTGTCCAGAATAAACTTCCACGACACTCAGAAAAAATCACTCATGATTACATCAACATAGCTCCTCTGATTAACATATCCATTCACTCAAGAATTACTGCTATGAATAATATACAAATCACTCAAGATGTATACAAAGCTGAAAGTATTTCAGATAAAAAAGGCTATTTGTTCAAAGTGCGAGAGAGAGAGAGAGAGAGAATGAAAATCATTCCAATCAAAACCCTAAACCGAGAGTAATGTGGAAGTAACCAGAAGGTCATCCAATCTAATAGCTATTGGGGTGACACTTGGCGACATCACATGCAATGAATCCATTTGTAAAACACGCATCAGTCAAAACACGATTTTACAAGAATGAAGCAGCAGTCACCGAGTAATTAAAACCAGGCCAAATCAGCCCAACAAGTCAGCAATCCGGGCAACACTTCAACCAACAAAACAGTCAAAAAAATAAAAAATGAAAAAATGGTAACATCATTGTGCCAAAACTCCACGAATGATGTTAATAAATGTATTAAAATTTGGAGTCTGCTAAGGAGTGTTCTTGTTGAATAGAAATTACAATGAAAAATGTTATCTTGATGAGTATAATTCTGGATCGAATTATGGGTGAGAATAAAATGAATCGCCTTGCTGTCTCTGCTGCCAGATTAATAACTCGATTGGGAAATAGTCCTTTTGGTTGCAGTTTAATTTTTTCCTGTTTTAACTTATAAATCGCCAAGTTTACCTTAAAATGCATTATAAATGTTTTAAATTGAAACGGGATTTTTCCCAGATATTAGTTTTGATTTATCTTGATTGTCTTTAAATACTGCTGGTTTAACTACTTCCAACCTTAATTGGGATTGAAGGTTCTATTTTTTATAGGATCCAAATCTTCTTTTCTTGAACTATTATAGCAAAAAGAGCATCCTTAACAGTTAACCGTAAGAGTAATGATTTAGATAATCATTTTTTTGTTTGGTGAGTTTATCTTAAATGATTTGATAGAGATATCCAAGTCCATCGATTTGGTAGTTGTTCATTTTTTTGTTACCTCCCTAATTTTTTAGCAGAATGAAACTCAAAGCCCTCTAGTTTTCTTTGGCTTTGGCTTTGGCTTTGAGAGTTGATGGGAGATATTTACAGAAATAGACGTTGAATAGTGTAGTAGACTCCAATTTCTTCAAAACATTTTTCGGATGAACTAACACTAAGGGGATGTTTGATTCCTATTTTTCTTTCTTTTTTTCAACCACACATTCTTCGTTATAATAATATTACACGCAAATCAAAAATTTTCCTTCTTGTTTAACTACACATTCTACATCAATCTATTACTCCAAAATACATTATTAAAAAAGAATGGGGCTCAAACACCCCCTAAATAAAATATCGAATGCTTAAATTATTTTCCCACTTTTTTGCAAATTTGATTATGCCCCCAGCTCAAAATGTCTGCATTGTTCATGGTTAAAGATTCTTGATTCACATTTTGTGATCTCTGAATTCTGAATTCTTACTGTTTTTTAACTTGATTTACTATAGGGACAGGGAAGACAATAAATTCTGAGCTGAAGCCACTATTTTGTGAATGATTAGAATTCAATTTATATGAACAAATTAGCACCAGAGTCGAGCCTTCAAATGGGTTTAGTTGTCCATTTCTTAATATCATTTCTCTTGCAGAGATTCAAGTTACAGCAACCTAGTGCTCCAGCCACGAAGGTTATGTGCCTAACAGAAGTGGTTACCCCAGATGAGCTCAGGAATGATGAAGATTACGAGGACATATTAGAAGACATGAGAACAGAATGTAGGAAATTTGGTAAATACGTTTGAGCTGCCACCTCTATAGTTTATTTATAGTTTTAATTTAATTGACTAGTTAATCTTCCTGCATATTTCCGTGACAGAGCAGATGAAAAGATCCTCACTTTACAAGACTTTTATGAATCTGAGTTGAGAAAGAAATACATCCCGGTTGCCTTTTCACTTAATTAAGCGTTCTAGGTGCAAAGCCTAGACGTCGAATTCGCGAGTTGGGAGATGATCGCCTTCAAAACATTGGGACATCTTCTCTCAATGTGAGTAGTACGGAGGGGTTAGAAGCTGAACGTGCTACTCGAAAAGGTAGCCGATGCAACTTGAGTGAAGATGGAGCAAATGATGCAAAATAAGTTGAAGGTTGCTGAGCAACAATTTCATTCTACATTGTCGTCTTAACGTCATTCTATGCACCAACTATGTTGTAAAGTTCTTGACTTCGTTGTACCAACATTTACACTATTGTCAATAGCGAATAATTCTAATGATGAAGATGATGCTATGTGCTTTGGTGAGGATCGGCTGCATGTCTAATTCATGAGGATGAAGAATTACTTTTTTTAGGTGCATAGTAATAGATACAGAGCATGTTTGCTATAATTTTTTTTTTTTTTTTTGTTGGTTTGTTTGTTTGTTAAGTTTAGATGTTAACAAAGTGAATGATTTTTGTTAGTGTTTTGGTGCAAATTTTTTTCGATTCAATGTTACATTGTTTCACTGAATGTTTTAATTAATTAATTAATTGTTTTCTTAAAGATTAAACAAATCAATAAAATATATGAAAATGATTTTGAGCCTCATTTTGAGAGAAAAATTGTATTTTTGAATAGTGATTTTTGAAAAATATGTGGTCAAATTTTTTTAAAAAATAATTCGATTTACGTACAATATTATTTTATTGGAGAATATATGATTGAAAATGAGTTTTGAAAAAAATGAATTTTCAAAAAAATGGGGCTCAAACAATACTTTAATTTCTCCCTAGAAATTCTTTCATTGTTGTGAGACAAAGAGTAGTCTATAAATATTTTTCTACGGAGAAATATAGAAAAGAGTTATGTATTTATTTAGTTTATTATACCAAATAAAATATGTTTTGCTTGGCTTTATTGTGTCATATTACATTCTGAATTTACAAATACAGATACAGTTATCACCATTAAACTTTAATTGCATAATTGCTTATGATTTAATTCAAAATTTTGATACCTCATAACGGTTACGAGAAATTATAGGTGCATCAATTAGAGGAAAAATAATTAAATTTAATTAATTAGAGTATGTTCCTTTCGAATGAGGATAAGCACATATAGCTAAAAAAAGATCTTACCCCATCGCTAATTCTTATTTAGAGCTACATGGTTTTATTTTTTTAAATATGAACAAAAGAAAACTTGGAAAAAAGAATGTGAAATCACCAAAAAATAAAGAATTATTTAAAACCAGAAAAATATATATTATAAAAATAAGGTGGACGCCGACTCATAGTCATCCACGTGCATGAAATATGAATCCGAAAGCCGTAAAATTATAGGCGGTTTTAGTGGAACTAAAAAGCATATTTTCCAGGTGAGTTTTAATTTTTCTGCGTGCGTCGCTGTCAACTTTCTGTAGGAGAATGCGGTTTCGTGTTTGAATTGATCTTGGTTTTAGCTCGTGCGTTTTGTTTTTTCTCATATCCACCGAACTTCTGCTGTTCCGCACAGTAACACGCATATATTTATATAAATAGATGGAGAAAGAGAATCATATGAATTTCATCATCATCTCTCTCTCTCTGCAAAACAGATAAAATTACACAGTAACAATTAATTGAAGGAATGAGAAGAAATTGTAATCTGAAGCTTCACCTTGTAGCTTCTGCTGCTTCCAATTCTACAGATTACAACCATCCCATGTGAGTCTCTCTCTCTCTCTCTCTCTCTCTCTCTCTCTCTCTCTCTC
>CAIGRB010094484.1:119824-174811 GCA_903798255.1 Fraxinus quadrangulata | reverse complement strand
CACTTAACAAATTAAGGTGCTTCAACTTATAAGTAAATGGTGGGTTTTTCTAATTAGGCTTGCAATCCCATCAAGAACTCGATCTTACTAGATCTATTGAAATTTTCAAACTTATATTTGCTGATAGCTATTGTCTTATGAATTATATTTCATACATGTGTAAAAAATAGTTGAAATCTTGATTATTAATCCAATGTAAAAAATGCCCTAAAATTCATATAATCTGATGTTCTGAAGTAACTTGTAAATATTTTGCAGGCCAGAGCAATAATATCACTCGCAAGTCGAGAAATGGAGAAGAAGTCGAACACGAAGAAGCCGCCTAGTTGTGAACCGTCATCCCTACTATCACACATTTATAGTCCTACGGGTAATTCCATGAAGAGATCATTGCAACGGTTCCTCCAGAAAAGAAAGACGAGGGCACAAAATGCATTTCCTTATCATCACTAGCAATTTCAATTAAAGTTTCCAATAATTCGGACGATTTCTTTTATTCCATACGAAGGGAAGAAAGGAGTTATTGAGTTCACTGCACATGGAAATTGCAATTTATGTAATTGAATCACATTTTGTTTATTTATTTATTTATTTTCATCTTGTAAGAATTTAAGAGAAAATATTTGTTTAAATTTCCACTTTTTATTTTCTATTTATTCGTTGTCATCGTGTCAATTATGTGACATCCACGGGCTATTAATTAAGTTAGTTAGAGAATCACAAAGCTATGGTTCGATAATGTGCATCTAAATATGTTTCTAGAGACAACACGAGGCAAATCATTAACCCTTCCCTCTCTTACTAAGACTGAAGAATGTTCTTGTGAATTATGGCTAATCTCGGATATATAAGCAGTGATTAAAAGACACGACTTGCTTGAAAAGAAGACAAAGTGTAGCTATGTTCTTAAGATATCTAAGATTATCTCTATCATCCGGATGAAGGAAAAATAAAGAAATTTATTTAAAAATAAAAAAGGTCTTATTTTCTCTCCACATTAATTTGACCATGACTTGATTTGAGATTCATTGGCTCGACCCTAGTTTTCAAAAATTGAATAGGGGTTGATTCTGATTCAATCTAGGTTCAATTTTATCATATCAAAACATGAATGACTTTTTTGAACATGTTGGCCGACCTAAGAAAAAAGCAATGTCACTTCTTTCAGAAATAGGTAAGAGATTGCTATTAAAAAAAGTCAATTTTCATACTAAAAAAAGAGTGGTTTATAACAATTTAGACAAGACCTTTAACCGACAACACTTGATTAATGTGATATTAATTATGTGCGACATCTAGCTGTCTGCCACCAATTTGGTCCAAACTTTGTTCTTGATTTTTCACTTGTTTATACCTAAATCTGCTCAACTATACCCAATAGATAAGTATTATTATTTTACCATAAACTGGTTTGACTGGCATGAGCTTAGTTCAAACGTAAAGTGCAAGAGCACTATATAAATAAAACGGACAATTCCATTTGTTCCATTTAATTTTTGGAAGGCTGAATAATTTTAGGAGTCACTGGTAATTTTATACTAAAATGTCATTAGAAAATATTAAAGGTTCAGACAATAACACATATACTAAATTTATATTTTTGTTTTGAACAATTCATTCAGTTCCATCAACTTGGGATTTAAAGTAGTGAAATATTGGCACGGTAGTTAACAATTTGAGTTAACATCAAATTTATTTGTATAATTTCTTGTCGGTATCATTATTTATTATTATTATTTTTTTGGTGAGTTACCTTGAGACTGAATAAATTGATGGGGAAAAAAATTTATAAATTAAATAATAACATACTGTCATAATTGGAAATTGTAACATATATTCAAAAATTGTTTAAAATATCTATCCAAAAAGAAAAGAAAACAATCTGTTTAGGCCGGATTAAAATTTGATTTTAATCTAAATCTAAATCAAAGTCAAACAATCAATATTAACCACATCTTCTATAAATCCCACATCTTTTCAATCATACATTTCAAAAATTTCTATCACAATCCACTAAAATTTAATCTACATCAAACACCATCTTAAAATACAATTTTGTGAAAATTACATGGAGGCCTACTTTTAAAGATTACATATCAAAAATTAGAATTATAATTTATATATACAAAAATCAGATGATAATATAATTTTTAATATTAAACAATAATATTATAAAATTCAATTAATTATATACCCACATCCCAAACCCTAATATTCATATTCATTTTGCTCCCCCTCAATCTCTCTCTACTCTACCTCTCATTCTCTTCACCTCACCATCACCACAATGGTGGATCGGGGATTGGGTGGGGGTAGGTGGTGGGAATAATAGTGTTTGTGACCAATTATTGATATGATGACCAATAATAAAATGTGATCAATAACCTATGACCAAAAATCTTGAATTGTAATTTATAAAATTTGTGGCTGATAAATAAATTGCGACTTATAAATTTTATGACTTGAGATCGATAAATAAACTGTGATTTATAAAAAAATTTAGTCGTAATCGTGAATAATTTGTGAGTTATAAATTTTTTGATTTGTGACCGTGAAGTAGTTTGTGACAATGAAATAAGTTGTGACTTATAAAATTTATGACTAAGGAATAATATGTTACCTATTAATTTGATAAATTTGTGACCTATAAAATTTTAAACTCTGATCGAAAAATTATTTGTAATCAATTAATTCGATAGTTTGTGACCAAATTGTATAGAATTGTGACCTTATATTTAATTTAAAAAAAATATAATTAATTAATTATTTCAGAAATAAAATATAATTAATTTTGATTTTTGAAATTTTAAATATTGAAATGGACTACCTAATATCTTATATATGAAATTTGCACATTGAGAAAAGTGAATTTTAGAAAATGGGACTTTAGTTTTGAAATGAGTTATAGTTAAACTCTTGCATATGAACTTTTCCCTACAAGTTTTATCCAAAAAGAAAAGAAAGTCTAAGCTCAAAGAGAACCCATTCAAGCATAAGAATTTGGCCTTTCACTTGTTGAGAAGAAAGAAATTTCTGAAAGCAGAAAAAGAAAAAGAAGAAAAAAAAAAAAGGCCGACTGATGGCCCGAAGTTAGTCAAGGAAGTTGCGGTTTTAATGGTTCTAGAAAATTCATTTCCCACGTGTGTTTTACGTGTTCCCTTTTTTCTCCCACGCTGTTTACTTTCCTGCGCGTGTCCCTGTCAACTGTCATGTTTCTGTAGGAGAATTCTTTCCGTGTGTGCTAACTTCCAAACCTTTGATTTTTGGCTCGTGCCATCTCTCTCTCTCTCTCTCCCCCTCCCCAACACCACCGTTAATTATGTTGTTTATGTGTTGTTGAAGGTTGGATATGGTGTGAAGAAATTCAAGTGAGAAGCAGCAACCATTAACCACATTCTACACTGGAAAAATATAAAGAGTTCGTGTATAAAATTAAGAACTACACTGATCAAATGTAAAGATTAGAATAAATTGGTATTTAGGGCAATTCCAATGGCAACACCATTGCACCAAATTTCTCACGGTGCAAAAGTGCTCCATGTAGCACCAAATTTTGCACCATTTTNACATTATTTTAAAATTTAATTCTCGTACGTTTATTTGTATATGGATATGTTTAGATTGCACTTTTAATTGGAAGTTTGAAAATTTATTTGCTCGATGTAGTTGTGTGATCTTCCGTTGCCAATTTCCGTTTTTTGAAAAAATTATTGCGTAGTTGGTTGTTGAACACATTAAAATACTTATTGTTACAGTTTTATCCAATAAATTTTGTAAGGATTCATATTTAGTTCTATACAAAATTTGGGTCGTTACAGCGCCAAGTCCGGAAGTTGAGTTGGTTGAAGACGGAAATCATCGTTTTCAAGAATTCCTTGCTCGTCATAGACAAATCAAGGATAAAGAGGCTCACATTGCACTTCGAAATGCATTAATCGATCATTTGTAGGAAGAATATATGAATTCTGATGAATTTTTTAAATGATTCTACTAATTGTACTATGTTTTAATAATATATTTGTTAATGAATTTAATATTTTCCTTAATTTAATGTAATTATTTATTTAGTAATTTATGTATTTCTAAAATAAATAAATAAATAGTATTTCAAATAAATAAATTACTAAGAATAAAAAAAGAGAAGAAAATGATTAAATACTGTTCATTTGGTGTAACTTTTAGTGTAATGGTTGGAGATGAATTTTAGTTTGATGTCAGATTTTGTGCAAAATTTGGTGCAACGTCTTAGATTAAATGAATAATCAACATTTTCCTTCATGTTCGCATAAGTGAAATAAGAGATTTACACAAAAGTTTACCGATTTCTAATTATTCTTTTTTTCGAAGGACGTAGAGAACTGGATCGGACCAAACCATAACAAATTTATTTTGGTCCTATTCAATCCCATCACTAGACACGAAAGGGACTGACTCTAAGATTCAATCTCATCAATACTTGACATGATCTCTCAATCAATTTTAATAACATTCAACTGCAACTAAGTCATTTTAAATTGATTTAATTAATTACATTACTTATCATCAAAAAATTCTATATTAAAGTTTTCCATACCAACCACTAACATATATATGTCTTTTAGTTTTCAATATCGTAGCATGTTTTAATAGTTCAAATAATTATATTCTAGCGTAAATTATGAATTTACTAACATAATAGGCATACTTGTACATAAAAAGTGGAGTTAATAAAACATTTATTAAAAATTCTATATATTATGGAAAATTATAAAATGTCTCATGTATTCTAATAGGCTTGATTTAGTATTAATGTAATTATAAAATAATTAACTTTTGTTGTGTTGAAGAAATAATGGATTAAATGTTATGTAAATATTTGTTTCAAAATTGTTTTATGTTTCAAAATCTCAACATTTTATTGTTTGGTAAATAAAATTATTTATTACGAGTTGGTATAAAATTGCTAAAATAGACATTAATATTATTTTTGCATTAAAATAAAAAAATTAATATTTATTATATCTCAAAATTTTAAAAATTACAAAAATAAATGCATAGTTTCATATTGTAGAAAAATATTTGAATAAATTTAAATTCTTTTTAGTGCAATAGATTTTCAACCATTTTGTTTCTTGATTTATTTTTGGAATATCAACAAACATAGTACACAAATACGAATAATTTAATTAATTATGACTAAAATTTGAATTTTATTCATAGATAATTGAAAAAACTGAAAATAGAATCTGAAGAGCTACAGTTTTGTTGTTTCTTGGCCCCCTTTGGCCCATTATCCAAAAAAATTATTCTTCTCTTATTTTTAAAGACAAAATTTTTCATAAAATAATATTACATATAAAGCAAAAAAATTTCCTCCTTTTTCAACCACGCATTTTTAAAAAAATATATATATTCAAAAAATTATATTTTCAAATAATGGGGCCAAATGAGAGCTTAATATCCGCTATTAATTGGTACAAGTTTTCTCTATAAGCCATTTTTAAAAACTAGTTTTATCCCGTGCGATGCACGGTTTATGCTATTTTTGAGGTAATATTAGCATCTTGAATGCTAGAATTAGATGGGAGATTGAATTACAAAATTTCCACACATTCGTATTAAAGATATAACATTTCATAGAGATAGAAGTGTCAATCCCAAATGTGAACAAAATTTCCACACACATTTGTTCACCAAATGGCCGTAGAGACGTTCTGTGAAATAAGAAACAAAAAATGTAGACCTAACATTTGTACTTTTATCGCTCTCACTAATCCATTTACAAGAGATGGATTGTACAAATGAAAATAAGATCCAAAATGACCTCAAACGGAAAAAAAAGTACACCTAATTATGAACACAAATAACAAGTAGAATTAAAAAATCTGTATCAAGTTGTTCATTTTAATATCTCTACATATATGCTTGTTCTTATTCTTTTGCTTGGACACGAGCAGTTTACCTAGTAAACGGATGCCGATGGTGGCATTGATATTGACCTTCATCCAGCTCTGCACATTTCAGAGAGCGAAGAACCAATTACCGGTTTGTAAAGTATATTAATAGAATAATCAGGGAGAAAATTTAATTTTAGATAGCTGAAGATCACATTAATCCAATTCCAACCTGGAAGATACTACAAAGCTTATCAATCACTTCACATAACAGTGAGTCATGATCCAGGAATCCCAACAAATCATATAAATAACAGAAGATGACAATAGTATAACAAGAAAATACACTTATTTTCTCAACACAAGGTTTTATAGGTCAACTAATTATCGGGAAACATA
Organism: Fraxinus quadrangulata; assembly: GCA_903798255.1. Lineage (NCBI taxonomy): Eukaryota > Viridiplantae > Streptophyta > Magnoliopsida > Lamiales > Oleaceae > Fraxinus > Fraxinus quadrangulata. The sequence continues at coordinate 168,539 of CAIGRB010094484.1, read as the reverse complement.
TTAAGACCACAATGTTTGCAAATGAAGCATTGTCCTCCAACAGCCTTTTCATACATCTACATGTCTTTCCACTCTTTAAATATAAAAGGAAACAGAAATGCGAAAAAAAGAAGTGAAAGAAAGTGCACAGCATACTGACATGTCTCAATCTGATCCATTAGAACAGATTCTTTGAATTTCAAAATCCAATAAATGCACATTTTTCTTACATATACTACAGGATTAATATTAAATTATTAAAGTTTTAATGCATTCTTAGAATGCAGTTATATATCAAGATGCAAGATAACTAATAACATTTGAAATATATAGTTATTAATGTGGGGATGATGAAAATGAATACCCCAAAAAAGGAGGAAAAAAAAGAAGTTAAGAAACACAATATAATTGCATTCTAAGTAGGTTCAACTTGGGCAATCTAACAGTAAACCCAAGTTATAAGCAATTTGCTGCTTAAAAATGAATGACCCTTCCATCAGAAATAACATGTTGGAGACACTGTGTAACAAATCTAAACTTTAAAATAATATAGGAGGAGATAAAACATTGTGACTCAATGGAAGAACCCACAAATAAATTCAAGTTTGTTTAACAAAAACTCCTTCCCATGAATGAATTCAAGAAACTAAGACAACCACAGAGGGAACTTACAGACATCCGTATTTAAAAAAAAAAAAAACTTGCAAAAGAATTTCAAATCACTTTTCCATTATGGTTGCACTGCAAACTCTTCACGGATGTCAGGTCTCCTGTTCATTGGTAAAATGAAGCTTCAAGGTTGAATTTTTAACAACAAATGGAATTCTAAGTGAAGGTAAGATTTCTTCTTTTACTTATCTAATGCTTGTATAAACCATAGTACATTTATGCTCCCCCTCTCATCTAGCAACTGAAGAAAGCATAAACAAATGAAAATAATTTTTAAGACAAAAGTTAAGCTGCAGTTTCACAAAAAATAAACAGAAGAGAAAGATGGCATGAAAGTACCAACTCTTCCGCATGTTTGACTGTATCTGATTCTGGAACATCAGCACTGCCATGAACTTCATCGTACAATTAAAAGAAAAAAATTTATTAGATCAAATATGCTGAAGTAGAAAGATAGACAGATCATGGAGAAGCGGGAAGATGGTTACTGAAAACAAATACTACATTACCTTGCTGAAATATCGAGAAAGTAAATATTCCTTTAGCAGTCCACCCATGTCATAACATCAATAAAATGGAATGCAACTAAACTGTATTTTGGTAAATTTGGATTTGGTTCATTTAATCCACCGCAAAGTATATCAAGAGAATTATTAAAAAGAAAAGAAATCCTCTATGACACGAAATTGAATTTCCCCAAACCCCTTGACAAAATAGTTTCTCCTACTTTCACACATTTCAGATTTAAAAAATAAAGTAAAAATTGCAATACAAATCAAGAGTTGATCGATTGATTACGATATTCACTGTGAGGTTATTTTAGCGCACCCCTAGATTGTTCCAGAGGTACTGGCTGATTATTCCAGTAGCTATCAACCATTTCCTCTAAAAATCACGGGAAAAAAATGATGTAAAACAATTTCAATTATCTATGTGAATAGTTTGTACATCTAAAACAGTACATTTAATGCAAAGTCATATAGCATAAAGTAACCTGGAGGAATGATAGCTAATGTGTTTGTATAGAAACTCTAGATTTTGTACTCCAAAATCCGACAGAAATTAAAGGGAAAAAACACAAAGATCAAATTTTAAAAGAGAAATGAACACATGAAATGAAACCATTTTTCTATCCACAATAAAGCCCTAATTAGAAGGGAACGATCAAAAAACAGCCACGAGGAAATTTCAGAAAACATCATAAAACTGAGAAAAACTTTCTTTCTATGATCCGGCTGCACTGTACATGAAATTGAATTTTAAAAAAACCTTTAACAAAATAGTTTCTCCTACTTTCTCACATCCCAGATCTTAAAAATGACAGGAAAATATTTTGCCAAATACTAAATTTCCTCGTTTCTTGCAGTCAGAAAAGGACAGAATTCTTCTGTCAACCTATATATCTAACTTTTTTTCCGGTATAGATCTTACAAGTTTATTTCCTCTAAACATAATTACTTTTCAAAGATATAGCACACCGTATATAATAGTAACTGACTTTCCACAGAGGCAAAGCGAATAGCAAAAGTCTCCACCTTCAACTCTCTATCTGCAAAATCCGCAGCAAGACACACGCACGATGTACCATTCCCTTGATGCTCTTGCACAGTCATTGTGAGTAGCACTGTTATTACAAAACAAAAAAAATTTCCTAATCAAACAATTCAAATCCATCATTACATATTACAAATCCATAGCTACATACGGGTTTAAACCTGGATATTTGTACAACATCAAAAAGGCATAAAATAAACATAAAAAATGTATGTCCGTATAGCCATTGATAATCATGATTAGATATGTCGAAAAGTGCAAAATTTTGCTATATTATTAGGTTACTAAAATCCTCTCTAGTCATTTGCTTTACTCATTTTTGCATAATTCTTGGCACCCGTCTTGAGGAGAAAAAGAAGAAAATAGGAAACAACTACAAACTACATTTTTCGTATTCGTCGAATTTCAATATAGCACAATGCTTCAAGAAAACGTAAATATTAGAAATTCTTAACGGGTACTATTATAGAGAAAAATAATTGAACACACTATATAGGATACTTTTTATAAATTCTAATGGAGCATCTTTATCCTAAAAAAACTAATGTACATGAAGCATATAAGATTTACTACAGGAGTTTTAAGGTAATAAACCTCTGTATAATTACCACATCATATAAATGTCAATTTACATAACAAAACAAGGTACATACACTATGGCATGTTAACTCGTTATAGAACACATCCTTCTCTTCCAAAGAAAGAGACCCAATTGAAAAATATTGATCAAAATCAGCATCACATGTAAAGTTGCAAGATATTAAAACATCCATAATCAAGCATATATTGCACATTAAAAATCATTACCATGCATAATCGCAACTCTTTTCTCTTTTGAACAATTTCATAAATAGAAAAATAAAATAAAATAAAACTGCAATCACATATACAGTGGGAGAGTTGAAGTAATTACCTCTACAGAATTGGGATCCAGTGATGGTTTCGACAGCTTCTCCTTGATTCATCTTCACCTCATTGACATTTTAATTAAGAAAAATAAAAATTTAAACATCAAAATCTAAATGTAAATTAAAAATCGCCATTCCCATAAAAAATCATGTAATAAACTCGAAACCCTAAATTTAGTTTAAAAAAACACGAACCTTCAAAACCTAACAAAAGTAGGTCCTTTTCACGAACCAAAACAAAAACAGAAATTAAACGTAACCAAAAAGGAAAAAACAAGGATAAACAAAGGTCATATTCAGAGCCCACCACGTGGCAAATTGAGTTCCGATCTTCACTCTCCTCACCGCCACAGATCGGGGCAGTGTAGACTCCCCAATCGCCTCCGATCGGTCGGCTTCATATGCTTCGCACCGGACCAAAGACTGCACATTTTCTTTACCAGTTTTCGAAGATTTCGTTAAAGAAGGGGAGAAAGATTATGGCGGGGCGGAGGAGGAGGAGAGTGGCGTCTTCAAGGTTTGTACGGGAAAGGAAATGGAAATAGAGACGGGCTGCAAGAAAGCAAAGCAATAAAGTAGGGGGAGAAGATATTTTGTGGAAAAAAACTGTTTTGAGAACCAGATAGCTGTGAAAACTGCATTTAGATGTGANATCAGTACACCGGTCTGCCCTTAAATGTTTATTACGGTATTTGCATGGGACTCTTGGTCATGGTCTTCTCCTTCAACGAAATTTCCCATTTTCTCTTCAAGCATTCTCTGATGCTGATTGGGGTTGTAACATCTCTGACAGAACCTCCACTGGTGCTTATATTATTTTTATTAGCTCTAATCCGATCTCCTAGAGTTCTAAAAAGCAGAGCACTGTTGGTTGCTTTCCACAAAAGCTAAATATCGATCCATTGTTGCTGCAACTGTCGAAATCACCTGGCTTCAGGCTCTCCTTCATGAGATTGGCTACACATTGCCTACCACTCCTGTCATCTATTCTGATAATGTCGGGGCCACCTATCTGTGTGCTAATCCAGTGTTTCGTTCTCGGATGAAACATATTGCTCTTGACTTTCACTTTGTACGGGAAAAAGTTCAAACCGGCAAGCTTCTTGTCACTCATGTTTCTGGCTCTGATCAATTGGCTGACAGCTTAACAAAGCCAGTTCCCGGCTCCAAACTCTCAAGCATTCGGACCAACATTGGCGTCCATCCGTCCTCCATCTTGAGGGGCGTATTGGAGAATGATTTGTTTACCTATTCTAATTAACTTATTTTAGGATATGTATATTCTGTGATTTGCATTCTGTCCAGAATTATTGCTGTGCTATAATTAGTGTAGCTTGTTATAGTAAATAGCCAAGGGTCATAAGAATTTTACCATCATTAGAAAACCCTAAACTAGGGTTGGCCGTGCAAGTCTGTATGTGTATATAAGCACTCTTCTTCATCAATATGTATGAAAAATTTCAACCAACTATTTTTTTAGTTTTATTATGTGTGTGTGTGTGTGTGGAATGAGGGCAGTAAGTTAAAATGATGTTGATGAGTTAAATCTTCACATGATTTTTCCCATAAAGTAAATAATGAAGCAGTACCAAAAAACCTGATTTTCCGAGCCCTTTTTTCTTTTCTTGGCTTGTTGATACTTTCTGTTGGTTTCTCCCAGTAGACTTGCTTATCTGTTGATGGTGGTGAGACTTGATTACTGTTTTTGCCGTTAGATGCATTTTATCTAAACGAAAAAAGCTTCTTCATTTTATGTCTTTAGCTCCAACCACTAATATTTATCATGAGAATTGCAAGTAGATCTATATAGAAGAAAATATAGGAACATTTACATAGATTGCTATGTGCAAAATATGATACCACATGCAAATCTAGATATCATTAATACAAAATAGATCCACCAACGTCCATATATATCAAGAAAACACCAGTTGTACGCCACAAGATATAGATATGAGAAGTACAACGAGATACATACAGGAGTGTCCTAAAAAAAACCATAATTTTCATCGGTTATAAAGTTTCAGAACAAGGAGACATTATTGCAAGCAGCAATGTAAGATATCGAGTTCTCATAACCTATTAGCATACAATATTTCTTTCTTGAATCTGAACTGCACCATGAAGCAACATAGAAAATGCAAAAGATATTATAATCTCCACACCTAACAAAACATAAAACAATTAAACTGGAAAGTGCAATAAAAATAGGCTTAAACAGCTTGATATGTTCACAACACGTAACTCACTGCTACTATAGTAGTAACAGTACAATATGTAAGCTAAAAAACAGAAAAACATAGTTCAAAATAATTAATTAATTTGTCTTCAAGTGCAGCATTGATTTGAGTGACCTTTACCTATACCAGGGATCATGAGACTCCTCTTGTACAAAAGTATAATTAATCAATGTGTTTCTCACTCGTGATTAGAAAAGCATTTGTGTTATAAGATGTTATTAGGATCAAGATGACTCCTGGGGCTTAAAGAACATCACCCTGAATTCTTCGCATCAACCTTGTCTTTATACACTAAAACACAACCTAAACTTTTTCAAGAGTATCTCGGGTTCTTCAGAGATTCGTGGAATTAATTGAGGTGCGCGCATGCTGACGGAACATCCACAATTATAAAAAAAAAGGTGTGTCTTGGGTTGTGCTTACAAGTTACTTATTTCAACAAATGAACTTGAAAACATGTTTTCTAGAAAGTAGATTTTAAGCATGACCAAACATCTCACCCGTGAACGACATGTCAATTAACATAAGATTTGCCACTTTTCATAGAAGAAGTGAAATATAAAACTCTTTCCATTTGAAAAAATAAAATCACACAAACTAAGAAAGATTAAGAAAATTACTTGACTTCAATCCCAATTCAGATCGGTAAACTTTGTCCCAAGATTGTTTCCAGAATATAATCTCTCTTAAAATTTATCCAACTCCAGAGCAAAATCACATTTCTAAAACCCCTACAAAAATTGCATTAAAGAGAAAAGAAAAACAAATACGACAATAGAGACTCACAAATTCATTAGCCGTACAGGAAAAAAAAAAGAAAAATGAAATCCCAAGATTGTCTTCAAGTGAAGAAGAAAGAGGAAATTGCCTTTTTTTTCTTGAAATGATTGAACTCCAGTAAAACATAATCATCTTTATCAAACCCTAAAAAGCACATTAAATTAATAAAAAAAGTTTTTAAAATAAAAACTCACAAATTGCTGCTTTTTCTGTCCCAATAAGCAACGAAGTGACCGTTTGAGACTATAATTTCTTATGCAAAGGATAGAAACAGCAAAACCAAACTAATCTGATTAATATTTAAAATATAATTTAATGAATCGAATCAAATTATCATTTTCGAAGTAAATAAATTCAGCGCTACGGGTTGTACACCAAAAACAAGAATATTCAAACAACTTCAAATTCAAAAAAGAAAAAAATAAGAACTTCCAATTAACGTATCTTGAAATCCAAGGAACGCCGAATGTCTCAAAATTACAGACAAAATCACCTTCAATAAATTTGTGAAAATGAATTGATAAACATTTACCTTTGCTTTGTTATGACAGTGACGACAATCAAAAATCTCATTGCAACACGGTGCCCTGATGTGGCACCTTCGATGATAATGAGAACACCTATCAAAAGAAACGATCACTATTAGCAAAAATTTAAGAGATGTATAAATTGAAAATAGCCATGGATATAGCCACAAGTGTATACCCTAATACCCATGTCAAATCGTGTTTGCCAGTTATGAGATAAACTTCTATTCCCTGCTCCTGCAAAGCAAAGTGAATCAGTCTCTTGAATGTTGGAATTAAAATGAAGCTGCAGGCAAGCTATCTCATTACTACCAAATAATACTTGATCAACGCTCTTGTTTTCGAGATATTCATAAACAAGCAACCGTTTATCTCCCTCGATGCAGCATCCATACAATTTCACAAGGTTACGGTGCTGCACAGCTGATATAGTGGCAATCTCTGCAACAAACTGACCCTCTCCTTGGCGGGATACAATAGACAACTGTTTAACAGCAACAACTCTTCCATCATCAAGTGTTCCCTGTTGGTCACAACACAAAAAATTCAGATATATTAAACTTAGAATTTACAAAAAGAAAACCAAATAGGAATTGATAGGATCTGACACAGTTGCGCACACATTTCCTTCTGATACAATATCAGGTTGGGGATATACAAATATACAAAAGGTAAAGGAGAAAATAACAAAGGAATTGTGGACTAAACATCGAGTTATAGCAATGATGTGAACTACTGAAACTTAAAAGGATTTGTTACCACCTTTATTTTGTCTTGATTCTTCTCATACTTCATGTGTTGGTTTATAGATGAAGCCTGATTCTTAATTGTTCCACCATTCTATAATTTTTGATCTAGAAAATTTTCAGAAAAGAATTTACCCTGTTCACAGGTCCAAATCCTCCCTCTCCAAGCTTATTAGCTGGATTGAAGTCATCTGTTGCAGATCTTAGCTCTGCATTCCATAAGAGGATAGGCATTATAAGTTTGGTATTAATTAAATATGCAGTAACCTATCTGTCATTGTGGAACATTTAGGATGCAATTTATCACAAAAAGTTAGACAAAAAGCAACAACAACTCCTGAACTGGAAAGGATACTTAGGCCACTATACTTTTCCTTTCTTACCTTCATCCTCATAGCTCTTCTTCCTGTTTCTTCTCTGAGCCAAACAATATGCTGCGAATACAGAAAGAAGACTTATAGGTAAGGGTTCGGAATCCAGTTAGAGATGCATGCACAGTATTATTATGGGGTGAAACATAAACACCTTTTGCTGCTTTCAACCCCTCTGCTTTTTTCTAGAACTTCACGTGGCGTCACCAACTCCATAAACCCTAACCCTTCTATCAAGAACCCTGATCGATCATTCAAACTTTTCAATAATATCAGAATCAGAAATGACTTTCTTCATGTCCAGTGCCTTCATGGCTGTGAAGGGCCTCTTCATATTCAACAAACCCACAAAAATCTCCCCACCTTCCTTGTTAAATTCAAAGCAGCCTTTCCTCAGCTTCTCAGGGTTGACTCGCTCCAGCCCCTTCTTAACCACCTTCGACCCGTCGATTCCACCTCCATCCCAACTCCAAACCACCGCCTAAGGTAGAAGAAAAAAGAGTCTATATCTTCGACTTCGACGGAAAGAGAGACGAAGAGAAAGGAGAGTAAAAGTGAAATGAAGAAGCAGGTTTGCCACGTTATTTATGGGAAGTGGGAACTGAATAATGAACAGTACGAGAACCGGTTAAGTGTGAAAGCTCGTGTACAAGAATGAATTGTAAATCTTGAATCCTCTCTTTTAAGAGAGGAGTGATTTATCAAACACCTGAAATAGCTTTACCTAAGTTTGACATGCCTCGAATCCCCTTGAAAGAAAGGAGTGTTTTTAGAAAAAGAAAAAAAAAAGGACGTTTGACTCTAAAATCAATCATAAATGAAGTCTTCAGAAACGTACACAACAATAGACTTACAACTAGAAAGGCATATTTTGAATATGGCTCGATTTTGGGCCTTTCATTCGAGCTTTCTTGGGGAGCGTCTTTGAGCTCAACAACCTCTAACTAAGTTTAATGACTTTGCCAATAAGTCGCCTGCATATCGCGAGTAAAAAATCCTTATTAAGTAATGAGTTTTTGACCGAGATGTAGAAACTAAGTAAGGGATGCTAAACTCAAACAAAAAAGACAAGTATCAGGATGAGTTCACTGTTTCCAAGACCAGGTGCACGTCGTAATCCGCATTCGTCAAAAAAGTGGCCCAAAGAATCCAAACTAGATCCAAGATTCCACTAAGGGCTGAAGGAACCCGTATCTTGTTAGTTCTGGAAACACGTCTTCCTATTCCATCTTTTCTCGCATCTCCTATAACGGTAGAAATAGAAGCTCGAGAAGGAATACCAAAACCTAGTTTATTCCATCTTTTCTCGAATCTCCTTTATCTTTCTTTGTTATCGTGGATTCCCTTTTCTTCCTAAAGGAGCCTTGAGTTGAGCATTGTACCAGAATTTTAATCTGTAGGCAGTGCAAGCGTGTCCGCACCCCCCTATGTGGACGAGAAAGTGCATGCGGATTGGATTTCATTGGAAGGGCATCATTGCATATGGCCCTTAAAATATAAAATAAAGGATTCGAACTTTCTCCCCAACCAATAGAAAGCTATTGAAAACATAGTACATTCAGGTATATAAGGAACAAAATGAATAGGAGAAGGAGAAATTGAGAATCGAGTTGGAGAAACCCACAATCAATCTATCTGAGCATCGAAGTCTAAAAGTTCTAATACAAATCAAGCGCAATCAATAACCAATGTTAGGAATAACGCCAAAGCCCTTTCTAATATCAAATTGGATGCTTCCCCTAGGACTCCTATTGCTATTACAATTGTTGCAGATGGATTGGCCGGAACTCATGCCAAGCACCTAACTTTGAGACAACTTAGGGCAAATTTCGAGTGCATTGAGAACGAAAGAAAGCTGAGCGTTGATCAATGCTCAAGGGGAGGGCAAAAGAGTTATACTAAGATGGAAACTCAAATATTTTAAAATTGGTATTTAAAAGAAAAGGCAACGAAAACAAAGAGATATCACACACTTGATAGATGTGATTTCTTTTTCCTTCTTTCCTTCTTTTTTTTTTTTTTTTTTTTTTGCACCTTCCTGTGTAGAAATACACGACAAATGCAGAGAATTGCTCAGAAAGTGACCTTATTGCTTTTGCATGTCCAAACCCTAGCTCAAAATTATTTTGGATTTTCTTTTGAAATTAATCAGTTTTTCCATGGAAATAGTGAAATTGTGATTTTATTTCAATGCAGATGTGAGGAGTTATGTGCTGAACCGTATGGAATGATGTCCAACTTAAATATCAGAATGTGCTGATGCATTTGAGAATGGAAACAAGCATATAGTCTAATACTGATTGTATGCTATTTGTGATATTATGATTTCTCCATATGTTGAGGAATAATAGTATAACACTTGTGGAATTATATTTTCTTTTCTCTTGACCTGAACATCTTTGGTTAAGGTAAAAAAAGAAGTGAAGTTGCTTTTAAAGTCACTTCATGTTTCCATACAAGAGCTTGGATAACTTACTTAATTTTGAGAAGAAAATCTTTCCTTGCTTATTTTTAACACTCACCAATGAAAATGTATAGTTTTACTTATTATTGTAGAAGGACAACTACTTCTCCTTTCAAATAAGATATACAGAATACAATTATTTATACTGTAAATTTAACAGATAAATTCAATATAAATCCCTAACTAAATTCAACTCGCACAATTGAAAATGTAACTAATTAATTAGAAATACTTTCAGAAAGGATGATTAAACCAATTTAAACAAATCCAAATTGAAATGATAATGATGATATTTAGCCAATACAATATCTTGGATTGAGGTTTACAACAAAAATTAAAATGGTTAAAAAAAAATTCACGTTGTTACATGTCAGGTTCCCCGCATAGAGGAATCGTCATTTGTGACACTTTTTGGGAATCTAGATTCCAGTGGTGCCAAGGTCGAAATAAGGTTGAAATTTAGTTGATAAGTTGTGATTGCAAACTCTAGTTTACCATCGAATTCATTGCCATTACTATCAAGATAAGTGAATTGATTGAGATACTTCTTGACTTTGCGTAGTCCTTATACAGTGTCATCCTTACGATAGCTTTGCAAGTTTTCGAGATACTCGAACCCTGATGTTTGAATGATGTCGTTTGCTTGGATCTGCACAGCCCTTATAATAATATCCATAAATGACTTGTTTTTGTTAATAGATGAACATTACCTCTGGCCATTCTACGCGAGACTGCAGCACGAAGTATGAGGGACTAGGATGAGGAAAAAGCATAAAAAGGCTCGACTAAAAATGACTTCCATGACGATGTTGTGTATGATAATATTTATAGGGTTCATAAATAATTGCAAAAGGAAAGAGTTTATATTAATTGTACAATCTTAGAAATAATCTTAAACAATCAGAAAATTAACATAGTATAATTAATTGTGAACGTGAAACATTTCTATATCTTTATCCTCGTTTATTGCTTTTTCTCTAAAGAATAATGTTAATGGTACATAATAGAGTTACTTAATGGTATAAATATAGATGATATGTCAAAAAGAGAGAAATTTTATTATTATTATTTTATTGAAAAAAATTTGACCACATCAATTCTTACCATGTGTATTTAAACAATTATGTAAATCATTGTGTACATGTAACATAACCACTAACTACATGAGACTTAGATCTTAATCTCGCAATTTATGATGCTTTGACTATGTCGACCGTGTATAATGACTATGATTATGTATTTTCATAAAATCAAACACAATGAGTTTTTTCCAAAACAAGACAAAATAAAAGATCCCATCGATTCTCTCCGAATTCTTACAAATCTTTTCATTTCAATCTAAAAGTCATATTTTTGAATCAAAAGCGTGACATAATTCACCATTAATTGTGCCGTTGTTCCCGTTATTAAATCCAATAAAGTCTAGCTTTCTAGCAAGGCTTACGTATATTGATTACTTTAGAATATTTATTTTTTTATTTTATTTTATTTTTTGTCTATGTAACTATTTTTTTAGTCTTCTTAAAAAACCTTTCCCATAAACAAGATTAACTGCATAATACAGCATTAGCTAACATCAATACACGCAAGATTAACAATTAATCAATCGACAAATGACACATAATCGCCACCTTTTTTATCCCACCAGTTTTTGCCTCCTAAGCTAACATTAAAATATGAGAAATCGCTTCAATTATGCAAATATTTTCAAATCAAATAGGAAGCCCAAGAATTGATACTTCACCGAAAACAAAATTGAATTTATCATTCACCGAGTTTCATCTTTTAGAGTAAACTTTCGTGTCGTTTAAATATAAAAGTAACAATTTCGTAAAGTTACTATTTTAAAATGAAATTTCAAAACTTGATTTAGTATCAGAGTTTAAAAAGCTAAAAATGAGCCACTTGATCTATATTAAGTTCAACACTAATAATTCGATCGATAAAATGCTCAAACGAGCAATCGAATTTTAAGATCGAACCATCATCTTACCAAGGTTATAAAGGGTGAAATCTCATTTTGCTAAAATAAGAAAACAATAATCAAAATGTTAAAATCTGAACTAATTTTCTAACCAGATTGAACTTTTAATAAAGAAATTCAAGACTCGATAATCACATCATAAATATGATAAAAAGGTAATTATCTAAAACGTATTAATTGTTTATTTATTTTCGATCCCACTTGTGCCCTAAGCTAACATTAAAATATGAGAAACCCCTTCAAATATGCAAATATTCTCCAATCAAATAGGAGACCAAGAAATTTTGTATTCCAAATCTGAATGATTATCCCTTCTCATACGCTATACTTTAATGCCAAGATAACGGTGATTAAAATGAAAAGTTTTTATGTCATATAGTGCAAACGTGGTACGAATCCAACGGCTGGTAGAGTATGATTTGGCAGACACGTAGTCAAGAAAATCAAGATTGATGTGTCACAATTAATAGATTTTATGCGTACACCTGTAAGACAAGAAATTAACAAAAATGAAAGCAGCTATATTTAGTGGGTCCCACATCCCCAATTATTTGCATAAGATCAGGATGGATTTTTGGAAAATCATTTTTGGCCTCAATTCTGGAGTATTGTATCAAAAGTGAAAATTACATATGAAAAAGAAAAGATACAGCTAGAACATTTACAATGATTGATTAATCATGCAAACTTAATCTTAATTAAACCAATACAAAAGCAAGAAATATTGGCTTAAATTAGATCTTATCTACTATATGGCACTATGATGTTTACTATTCATCATTTCGAACTAAAGTTCTCGACTTACTTATGTATCTTTTAGGATTCAAGAATTACTTTGGGAGTAAAATCATTAAGCAAGCGTTTGGTTAATATAAAAATTAGATTTTAATTAAATTTTGATAAAAATTAATAAAATACGTTATTGAAAAGTTGATAAAATTTATAAGTCCCATAATATTTTGACTGAAAATGAGTATGAAAAAAAAATGAGTTCTTAAAAATAAGGATCAAACGAAACTAAATATACAAATGAAAATATTTTGTGAGAGAGCATTTATTTATTGATTGTTGCATTATTTAATGGTGTCTATGTTGAACACCTTGATTATATATTGCATTATATGAAATCAATCATGCATATTTACTAAGCTGTGTGCAATTCAGCAAATTCAGGAGCAGACCAGAGAATATTTCTTCACCATTAATCATACTTAATACGGTACACTGATTAAATTGAAAAGGACAGACTACCAAAATTTGTCAATTTATTCATTGAATTCAATGTGTGATACCAATTCTTTTAAAAATACATTTTTCTCTGTCTTACTTTCGACCATTCATTCTTTAATAAAATAATATTACACGCAAATTCAAAATTTTTTCTTATTTTTTAACCTCATATTTTCCATCAAATCACTATTAAAAATACATTTCTGCGAGAATAATGTCCATCAAATAACTAAACATGCATGGTCATATAGATTAGACGGGGGATGTATCACCTTAGTTGATTAGATATTAATGATGTATATTACAGTGAGTCATATCAAATTAAACGATTTATTCTTGTACTTTGACCCGGTTCAATGGCTCGTCTTGCCTCACTCCCTCTACATACTTATGTCCATTTATCCTCAAAAGTATGTTCATTAAAATTCCTAGCCAAATTACTTCTCACCCATCTCTTCTAAACTCATTCTTCTTGTTTCAACAATTGATTTGATAGTCAGAATGTAACAATTGTCGAACTTTTTTAAGGATATAGTGACGTTTATATGCTAACCATATGTTTTAGTGTGCAGGTGATGTATAAACTGAGGAGGAGATGGTCGATTCTATTGCCAATTAGTCGACAAATTCTAAGGTCAACAATATTACCCATAAAATTATATTAAAATTTAATTTATTGTACAGTACCCTCCAACTACACATACTTATCGGTACTCAATTATTATCCTCCATTGTTACAGTTCGGACCTGTCTTTTTTCCTTAGAATCCCACCTATAAATTCACACACTCGCCAACTTCGTGAAACGAAATCCAACGCCCCTTCAAAACCCAAAATCTCTCTCTCTCTCTCTCTCTCTCTCAACCCTCCAGAAATGGCAGTGCAATATCTTGATTTCCCAGAAAATCCATTGTATTTGCATAAATTCAAAAAGCACCCTCAAAAAATTACAAATTTAAAATCCTTTTGGGTCTTTATGTTATCCATTTTCATCTACATTTCAATATTTTATATTTTTAATCTCTCCCCTTCCACTGTTTTAAGTACCACCAAATTCTGGTTTTTTATATCAAACACCCTTATTCTCATCATTGCAGCTGATTTTGGCTCTTTCTCTGCATCAAAAGAGCATGATTTTTACGAAGAGTACATTAAAAATGCTAGAACAAGAAATATTTCATCCTTCAGAACTCAAAAAATCCCAGATGATCAAAAAGAGGAAATAACAGATCAGAAATTACCCGAAGAAAAGATTATAGAATTGGCGGTGCATGTGCCAGTGGCTCATAATAATACTGAAACTAAGGAAGAAGATAAACAGATAATTACAGCCAACAAGAACGTCGAAAATGTGAATGAAAAAAAACAAGAAATTGATCAGAAAAAAGGAGCTGGCCAAGAGAAGGAGACGAAGAAGAGAGCGAAATGCGTTCGCTTTAATTCTGAGAAAATAATAATCGCCCCAAAGGAAGAAGAAAAATTTGTCTTGCAGAGGTCACTGTCTGATACGGATGAAGGGAGAGTCGAGGAAAATGAGTTTTCGGCCATGTCGGATGAGGAACTGAATAGAAGAGTTGAGGAGTTTATTCGAAGGTTTAACAGACAGATTAGGGATCAGGCTGTCAAAAATAAGCATTGATAGTTCTAGGAAAATGATATTTCTAGATTCTGAATGTATTTTGCTGTCGCTTTTTTCATTTTGTTTGTCTTGTCTTTGTTTTTTTTTTTTCAGTGGCGGGCTGTAAATTGAAGGTTGGTTTTATGTTAATTGAAATTAATAATCTTGAGGAGTTCGAACTACTATTATCCATCCTTTATTGGAAAATGAGAAATCTGTCAAAAAATACCTTACAATGATCCGGTAAATTATGTCAACATTATAATACTCGTTGAGATTTGGAGTTTCATTTAAAAGTTAATTATTAGGTAGTGTACAATCCCCTCGTAAACTTATAATTCATTCTATATCTAGTCATTGTAGAACTTTGCTCCCTATGAACAAGTGTCACATGACCTTGATCTTTTAAGTAATAATTTATGAATAAAGCCACTTTACTCGAAAATAGTTAACACCTCAGGTGACCGACCCTCACATTGCGCGTGAGTTTCGCGTGAATAAAATAATGCCCGATCCCCGAGGTGTGTGTGTGTGTTCGGTCATCCCATATGTCATTCACTATGTTCGTGTAGCATGATTTATAATTTATTTGCCTTTTTTCCTAAAATCAAGAAAGATATATGCATCGTCAACGCCAACTCTTCAACCGTGTCATGAAATACCACCATATATGGACACACGGTTGCCTTCAAAGTTAACTACAATTTTTTTCGGCTATTATGATTCAATATGGGACTCACCCGTTGCATTTGTTCATCTTGAAGCATCCACAAGGTTATGTTTGGGATTTGTCTTATAAAACTATTATGTGCTCATGTTTAGCTGATGTAGGGCTTCATTTGCCTTTTCATGACAATTTTCTCCTTTAAAACATCAATTTTATCCTATTTTATTTAGAGTAGGACTTCTTGTTTCGAACTTCACCTTCTGCCAATGGCGTATTACTTGCCACATCCCCGAGCTGCTCCCAATCCGTCTCCCAAACTGCCATTAACATCAATTTCCCCTCGTACAAAATAATTGTCTTTTATCTTGTCAATTTAGAATTTCAAAACGTATTGTGCTAATTCTACGACAAATCAAGAGATCGAGGTATGCATCTTATACATGAATGGACAGTTGAATGATTGCAATTGAAATGTGTAGAGAAAAACGTGTTTCTCACATTTAACAACTCTTTTAAAAATCAATTTGGTTGGATGGCCACATGGCAACCCCGGATTGGCTCTTATTCATTAACTAGGATTGTGCTTCTTAAAAGGATTATGGGCCGTTGGATCTAACCTACAGCTGAGATTAAACCACACCATTATGACTCTTGATTTTGCTGTGATTCTCGATCATTCTATTGTTTCTGCCTTTTCACTTTAGAGCGACTATTTCTCTCTCTGAGTTCTTCCAATTTTATTCTTAGTTTCGATTTGTAATTTTAGAGGTTCTGGCCAAAATTTGTTGAGGAATCATGTGTGATTCATTTTGCTACAGTAGATTAGGCCTGTAATAGTGGCTGATTTTTGGGTCTGTAGACGTTTGTAAAGTTTTATGATATTTTTGGTTATGTTTTAAGATTTAAGAGATCTTTTGAAGATCGATGACTAAATTTGGGTTTGATTGAGTCTTTCATAATTTGTACTCTCTCGTGGAAAGTTTTTGTTGTACTTAGTATTTGGGGTGTGTTTAAATTTCGTTAGTTTTACATTGACGGGGTTAAAAACCCCAACAAGATGGATGCACACGAAATAATTTGATGCATATACAGATAGATAAATTAAGAATGCAATAGTGGAGCTAATTTCTTGTTCAAACGACAATTATTACTTGGGCCTTGTAATTTACCTGTTTGACTCTTCTATTAATCTTGTTCCTCACCTGTGGGATTTCATGAAGTCGCCATCAGACTAATTGATCCTGCTGGTATATACTACTATTAAACAATTATTGATTCTTAAAAAATCATGGAGCGCTCTTGAGATTTCATGTGGAAGAGAATATAAATAAATAATTCTTTTTTAAATAATTATATTTGTAATTCAATAGATTTTGAGACAATCAATCATCAATCATTAAAATGCAATTTGGCATATACAGATTTTGAAGAATTGATAAGAGACGGGAAATAGTGATCAGCATTCAACCTTTGTGGTTACGTGTGTTTCTCTCTTGTCATTTTCATTTGGATTGGGATGGGATGGGGTTGGGGATTTAGGACATGTCATTCTCCTTGTCCTAATCAAAAGGGGACTAAACCTACAAAATCAGTACTATTTTGTGGACCCTTTTTTCCAAAGTTCAATGTGCTGCTGCTTCTTCTTCTTCTTCTTCTTATTACTATGCTGTATGTAGGACACATTCCATGTTTGTCAATTGTCATTCATGCCTTTGCCACATCAATGAATCGTGGCCGACTTTTTTCTTTCATATCATTATTAATTTTGCCACCTCCAATATTTGAACAGTTCTTCGTTTTCGGTTTTTGTGGTCGTTAAATGAATAGAACAAAGATATGATAATGTTTTTAAGGGCCCAATCAAAGTCTTCCACAACTTATATAAGTTTGTTTGAGCCTCATTTTTGAGAAAAATAAATTTTATAATAGTTATTTTTTTAAGAATGTACGATTAAAAAATAAGAAAATATTTTGATTTTACGTGTAAAACTATTTTATTGAAAAAAAATGTAGTTGAAAATAAACTTTGAAATAAAATAATATTTTAAAGAATGATGCTTAAACGGGGGCATAATAAGAACCAAAACGACTTAATAAAATGACAATAGATTTTAATGACTTATCAAAACTTTTGCACACTTTTCTCATATTCGTTAGTCCGCACAAATTTAGAGTACTATCGAGTAAAAATAGGAATTGAATAGTGAATACTCAAAAAACACAACACTAATTGAAATCTATTGTCATGTTATTTTGGAAATAGTGATTTTGAAGACCTTAGTCCTATCCATTAGACAATGAATGACTGAATGTTCTGATTTTTTTCCTCGTATGATGTCTTTTCCACTTTTGATGAAAAAAGGATATCATATTATATGTTAGGAATATTTGGGAACTGCATTCAGTCATTCAATAATCTATTCATAATATATTCGTATATATAATTCTAATCGAATATTTAGAAAAAAAAATTATATAAGCGGGGTAGCGGGAATCAAACCCACATTTTAGCTTGAAACGCTCGGCGTTGTAGACTTGTAGTCAATGTCGATTTAACTTTTCGAATCTCCCTACTTCAAAAACGAACATGAAACTTCAGTTTCATACGACCCTTTTATAGAAGATGAGTAAATTTTTAGATTAAGATGTGAAAAGAATTTTATCCATAACATCTATGTCAACTTTTCATCTAATTTCTAAATACAGACAAAACAATCAGTTGTTAGATGTTCCTTCTAAAAGAACGTGATTCTAACTGTCCTTACTTTGTTCTCTACTTCTATTTGAGAAAAATAATTTTGTTCTCATCGCGTTGCAATAATAAATATGTCGATGTCAATAGTAAACCAAATGAAAATTTTAACAAATATTTTGCCACAATTTCTTTCTCTACAAATGAAAAATGAAAAGTTTTAGCCCCAGTTTGATGGCTTTTAAATTAAAATTCTTTTTTTCTACGTACTCATTTTCAATCACATATTTACACAATAAAATATTGTTTACGTAAACTCAAAACTTTTCCTTACTTTTCAACTATGCATTATCCAAAATTTCACTATTCAAAACATTGTTTTAGTAAATAATGACCACCAAACATGGGCTTAGTTATAAAAAAAAATTGATAGTTTTTAGTTCTTAAAATGAAAATAAAACACAGATAGAAAAATAAAAGAAGGTAAATAGTCTTTCTTCTTATTGTATGTTGCTGGAATATTTTAAATTCAAAATTGAATATAAATAACAAGCGTTTTTGCTGTGAAATCGAATAAATCATTTTCTATCTTGTTTTAGTGTATTTAATAAATATACACAAAGAGGTATTTTAAATCTTAATAATATTTTGAGTTCGAGTTAAATTTTAGTGATGTACTTATGTTATGATCAAGTCATAATGCGATGAGTTCAAAAGAACAAAGAATATAAATCATACCAAGTTGTATAAACAAATAGCAAGAATGTGCAACAATGGAAGGACATAAATTATATTAAGAAAATAAAAGGATAGATTTAATATAAAAACTATATTGAAGGAACTTGATAAATAAATTGAATGAAAAAGAATTATTTCATTTCATCAAAGCTCAAGTATAAAGTGAAATACAATAGGCTATTTATAGACTAAATCTAACAAAATATCTAACAGAAGAATGAACTAGAAGAGATTGGAATCTGGAAGGTAAGTTGCTGAACATGTGAGCTGAGAGCATGCTGAAAACGTGATCTGCTGTGTTGAGTTGGAGAAGGGGATGGCTGAATTTGCAACTTGCATATATTCCAACACTCCCCCCTCAAGATGGAACATCTTGAACTTGGAGAAGACAATAGAGATGCAGAAATTGGAAGTCTGTCATTATAATTGCAAGAATTCGAACTACATAAAAACATCATCAGTGGTGGAAAAACACATTGATGGAGATGACTGGGGACATCCTCCGTTCTTGCTGCACATGCAGGAATTGAAATTGGAGGCTCAGAGATTATAAAATCGGGAGCAACTGGAATGGACATTAGCTGTTGAAACTGAGTAAAATTCAGATCTGAACGAATTTCCCAATGGCATACATACCGATGGATGATCTGACTTCAGATCTCCATTATCAACAATCTTCCGGTAACATCTCATTCATGGATGCTATTAAATCGGAGCTATAGGGCAGCAAGAGAAAAAGAGGAAAGCTATCAGATCTGTTCCTTTCAGAGTTGATTATTAAAGGAGAAGAAAGTAACAGAGTTGTGGCGGTAGGAAAGCTAATTGCTTTGATACCATATTAAGAAAATAAAAGGATAGATTCAATATAGAAACTATATTGAAGGAACTTGATGAATAAACTGAATGAAGAAGAATTATTTTATTTCATCAAAACTCAAGTGTAAAGTGAATCACAATAGGTTATTTATAGACTAAATCTAACAAACTATCTAATAGAAGAAGGAATTTGAAGAGATTGGAATCTGGAAGGTGAGCTACTGAACGTGCGAGTTGAGAGCATGCTGGAAACGTGATCTGCTGTGCTGAGTTGGAGAAGGGGCGACTGAATTTGCATCTTACATACATTCCAACAAATCATAAAGAGAAATATTGGATGAATCAAATCCCTCACAAAACTAAGGCCTTTTTTTTATAGATTTTTTTGGAAATAATGAGTTTTGAATAGTAATTTTTTTTAAAATGTGTGGTTAAAAGTAGTTAAAAGTTTTGAGTTTTCGAAATATTTTATTACGAGAATATGTGATTAAAAATGATTATAAAGAAAACATATTTGGAAAGAATGGATGTCAAACGTGGGCTAAGAAAAACATTAATGTTTTTTTAATTATATATTTCGATCTATAGATATTGTCTATTTATGTACCCTAATGGTATGCATATGTAACTCGTTGGCCAAATTTTATATTATAGATTAAATCGTTGATAAATTATTCCCAAATGGACGTTAAACGCCTTTAACTAAGCTTAAAAGTTTTCTTATAAGCAGGATCTTTTAGCAAGTAATAACAAACAAATAAATTTTAAACTAAATAATTCTTTTATGTTCCGTCAGGACCGATTTTGACACTAACAAGTAAAAGTTTATTAAAAAAATCTTAGCCAAACATGCTTCGATAGTTTCCCCAAATTGTTTTCCTCTAAAATGCACAGATCTCGCAAAATTTAGGTTGCTGCCGCCTTCAATATTCTCCTCCTGCGAACTCCTCACTCTCCATCTCTCGTTTGCGTGGATTACTTTTCAATTGGGCACTTCAATTTCACTAGGTACAGTTGTTATTCATTAGGGCTCGCAGCATCGTCACTAATTAGGTTTTTACGAGGAAATTGTCCTTGCTACTTTCACCACTTTATCGGTCTCTAATATCCACTTTCCACGGCTAGGGTTTTTTCCCCCGTTTTCTTGGCATCTTTTTTAATTTATTCAGATTTTTACTTCTTATTCACTGAAATACGAGGGTTGCTGGATTTTTTTTTTCCTCTTTGGAGGGCCTGTGATCACTATTATTTCTGTCTGTACGTGAAAGATTGCATTTTATTAAATTTTGTGTTTTTTTATGTGATTACACTGTACATATATATGTGTGTATTATAGCATTATGGATAAGGTAGTACCTTCCAGATAGTTTTGGTTTATTCTGTTTTAGATCAAAACTCTGATAAATGGGAATGGAAATTGAAATTTCATGTTTGATATGGAAAGAAGGGGAAAAGAACATACAACCTCCATCCCATAAAGATAGACCTCGAATTCCTTTTTCATATGTCCGGCAACTTTTATAATTAATTTCTTTACTTCCTGATATGCCCCATTGTAATATGCATTGTTATCAACAAATATGAATTACCATTATTCAATGTAGGGGTATATTAGACAAAACCTAAGTAAAATTTATAGTTCCAATTATATTAATTCTAACTTTGTGAGATGGAAGGAGTATTCTTTATTTATAATTTTGTTATTTTAATTATATATGTTTGTGAAATCTAGTTGCAACTGTTTCCCTTGATTTTGATTCATCCTCAAAGTTTGGAATTTCTTTCAATGCATTCATGGGGACAGTTAGGGTAGCCTGCAATGGGTGGTGAAAGTGGGAAGCGCTTTCGTTCTCATTGGGATGACGGGGATAGCAAGAACCAAAAGAGGCGAGTGGACAGAGATGAGAAGGGTAATGATGAACTGATTGTGTATAGGATTCTTTGCCCTGATGGTGTTATTGGGAGCGTGATTGGGAAGAGTGGAAAAGTTATTAATTCGATCCGGCAAGAGACAAGAGCAAAAGTCAAGGTGGTGGACCCGTTTCCTGGTGCTAAAGATAGAGTTATCACTATTTATTGCTATGTTAGAGAGAAGGAGGATGTCGAAGTTGACGAGGAATTCAATGATAAGGAACCTCTTTGTCCTGCTCAGGATGCGCTCCTGAAGGTGCATGAGGCAATTGCAAATGCAATGGCTATGGTCGGGGAGTATGACAGGAAGAAGAACGACAGAGATAAGGTGGAGTGTAAGATTCTTGTTCCATCTAGCCAGTCTGCTAATATTATTGGGAAATCTGGTTCCACCATTAAGAAGTTGAGAAACAAGACAAGGACGAACATCAAGATCACTTCCAAGGATGCTAGTGACCCATCTCATTCATGTGCATTGGAGTTTGACAATTTTGTCCTGGTTAGTTTTTCATTTGCTTAGAATTTTATAATTGTAAATGCTATCTTTACATAAATCTCAGCTAGAATATTTGGTAATGAATTAAAATTAGAAACATAATGTCCTAAATTTTTTTTGTTCTTTACCGGGATGTTTATGGGGTTGTTGCTATAAAATTATTTGTTGTTGTAGAGCAATAATGCATTCAGTGCAGGTACATGACATACCTTTAGTTGTATAATGTGATGTATGTCTTTATTTGTGATAGATATCTGGCGATTCAGAGGCTGTGAAGAAAGCAGTTTTTGCCATTTCTGCTATCATGTACAAGTTTTCACCAAAGGAAGATATTCCTCTTGATGCCTCTGTCCTGGAAACCCAAACCCCTCCAAGCATAATCATCCCATCAGATGTTCCTGTATATCCTGCAACTGGATTTTATCAAAGTGTAGATCCTATTATCTCTTCCAGATCTATTCCTTCCATTTTAGGTCCTGCACATGCACCAGATATACCCAGTCGTACTGATGCTGGGAACACGTGGCCAGTTTATTCATCCAATCTTCCTGTGGTGTCTAGTTATGGTGGTGCGTCTCGATCTGAGGAGTTAACTATAAGAGTGTTGTGTCCATCTAATAAAATTGGCCGTGTTATTGGCAAAGGAGGAAGTTCCATCAAACGTATAAGGCAGGACAGTGGTGCCCATATTGAGGTTGAGGACCCAAAGGCCAATAACAATGAGTGTGTTATCTCCATTATCTCAACAGAGGTATTGCCATAATTGCTGATTTCTTGTTTTTAGTTTTATCTGTTTGAGATTATTCTAGAAGAAGACGAGTCTTTTTGCCAGTCATTCTTCTTTTCTGCACACCACATGTTTATCTATCGAGGATATTGAGCTTAGGTTTGCCTTTATTTGATCATACACGGTTGAGGGGGATTATCATGTTCCAGTGTTTCTGTGTACTACCCTGGGATTTTATTTATTTATTTAATCTGAACACTTGGTTCATAGACGTGTATAAATTATTAGCAGGTTATGTTTTACATCAATTTATTGAATAATTTGCTGCCTGGTGAATACTACTTATTGCAATTCTTGAATCTCTGTTACTGTCTCTATGTCTCTTTCTTTAAGCCAGAAAGTTGATTTCATGTAAGCTGTAGTCCACTTTTCTTGGACTTTCATTTGGTAAATGATGATAGCAAAAGTACACACGTTCATGTTTGACAACTTCATTTAGTGACTACAATTTTTGCTTATTTATATCTTTTGGTCTTTTTAAGTTCATTGTTAAATAATAGCTTACCAATATTGTCAAAATTTCCTCTTCCATTCGTAGTAATTATGTGCAATATTTGTTTTGGGTAGTCACCGGATGATCTGAAATCCATGGCCGTCGAAGCTGTGTTACTGCTGCAAGGAAAGATAAATGATGAAGATGATGGCACTGTAACTTTGCGGCTTCTTGTTCCATCTAAGGTTATTGGGTGTATCATCGGGAAAAGTGGTTCAATCATAAATGAAATCAGGAAGAGAACTAAAGCAGATATACGGATCTCCAAAGGCGAGAAGCCTAAATGTGCAGATGCTAATGATGAACTTGTTGAGGTATAGGTTATCTGACTCATGTTATTGTTGTTACCAACAATGTCTCTTACTTGGCACCTTATTTATTGAAATCTGTGTTCCACATGATAGGTTGTTGGCGAAGTTCGTAGTTTGAGAGATGCACTTATTCAGATTGTCTTGAGGCTCCGAGATGATGTGTTAAAAAATAAAGAAGGTGGCCGCATTTCTTCTGCTGGTACTGGTTTTTCGGTGCCCTCAGTTTTGCCTAGTATTCCTCCAGCTGCTCCTTTGGGCTATGAGCACAGGTCCGAAACTGAGAGTGGGGTGGGCCTGCTTTCCTCCAGTGCCTATGGGTCCCTGTTGGTAAGCAACTGGGCTTTAGTAAAAGCTATTTTCCTAGTAGCTCATGTATAAAATGAAAAAGTTTTCACTGTCTATCTTTAGTTTACATTTCCTCAGCTGCATAGTAAACCGAGTAATAGTGAACAAAGCATTGCAAATTATAAAGCATTGGAAGGAGCTATGATCATTTTCATTAATGAAGATCCGATTTTGGGGCAATGTCCAATGTCTTGATGATAACCCTGCCAAAATAAAAGAACAAAAAGAAATGAATGAGACCTTTTAAGTTAGTCTGTTTTTCTGGTTGAGAGTTCTGCAAGATAATGGTATGGCCTGGTGATTCCACGTGTTATTTACACCCATAAATCGTGTATACATTTATTCTGGAGTTTCTCTTGTTTTGGGTGAAGAATGTTGTCAGTTTTTATCTTGGCAGCTATCTAAAATCCGGTTCTTTCCTAGATTTTCTTCAATCTATGTTTTATACATGTATTTATTGCAGAAGGTCGTGTGTAATATTTTCATCAGATGTTATGTTTTTTTTCGTCAATTATTATCACTATAGGAGAAGTGGACTAATTTAAATCTTGTTTGGGAGTTGTTTACAAACTATTTAAATTATAAATCGATAGATATGAGAGGTGAATAAATGGGTAGTACTTGTAGGTTCTACAAATGTGGATAAAAAGTTGTTTCACATGGGCTTACTTAAATTTTTGATGTATAACTGTGTTGTCAAGTTACTTTTGCAATTTCTGCTTGAGCCAGATACTGCTAAATGCCATATTCATCTAATTGTTTATTTCAAATCTCATGGTTTGTTTTCCTCCTCTTAACATTGTTTTTTTTCTTCTTTAATAAAGACCGGAGATAGTGGCTATGGATCATTTTCTTCTCATTCATCGTCATTGTATGGAAGGTAGTTTTCTCTGTCGTTAATTTATTACTTGGATTTAATTTTTCTGAAGTCTTCAATGTATGTCTTTAATCATAATCTTACAACAGATTGCCTCCACCTTCAACTCTGGAAATGGTTGTACCTGCATATGCAGTTGGTAAAGTCATGGGCAAAGGTGGCATGAATATTGAGAATATACGTAAGGTGAGTTGTTTTACTTTCACAGAGCAATGACCAATACCTTCTGTATTTCTCTTCCACTGTGTCTGGAACGTTCCTCCTCTTTTCACTTCATTTCCTGCTATATCCCCCCAAATCAAACACTTAAAAGTCATTTGGGATACAGAGCTAGCTACATATCAGGAGGTAAATTTTTTTTTTTTTCAGTTGTCCAGGACTGACAGCCTGCTTAACTTGCAAAGTAATATTTTTCCAGCATGATGGCAGACCTGATACGATTGGGTTTCTTTTCAATTGCTAATTTTGGATGGTCTGGTTATGAAGTCTTTGACTTTTATGTTGTGAACTGTTATCCTAGATATTGACCATGTTTGGCTAAGCTTATGAGATGCTTATAAACTTAGCCAAACATGCTCAGTGTCATGTCTGTTGTGCCATTACTTTAGAATTGCATCAATTGGCAGGCTAGGATATACATAAGCTGTTACCTTGAAAATCTTGGAACTACTCTTGGGGCAAATACTCTCCCCAGCTGGGAAGGGCATTTTTGGGATTGGGTGGAGAGAGGGAGAATGCATGTGGTGTCACATTTGGTTGTCTGGATTATTGTGATTTGTCCATGAATATCACCTTTCACTTTGAACTTACATTCTCACATGCACACATTCTCTTCCAGATATCTGGTGCAGCAATAGAGATTTCAGATTCCAAATCATCCCGAGGTGATCGCGTGGCTTTAATCTCAGGCACATCGGAGCAGAAGCGTGCAGCTGAAAACTTGATTCAAGCATTCATAATGGCCACTTAAATTATGAAGATACTTTTGTCCTCTTGTAGTTGAAAACTGTGGTTCAGTGCTGGGTTCTTCCATCAATCGTTTCTCCTCTCAAGCTCCTTTAGGTTACCATCATGGAGAGTATTTTATTTCATAGGCTTCTGCTGGACTCAGTTTTCTTCTGTAGGAAATCTTATTAAGATGTTGCTGGAAGTTTAGTAGCATGTTCTGTTTTCAAGCGGTATAGGTTCTGCCAGTGTTGCCTGATAAGTTCTATTCATCCATGGTAGACTTTGATAGGATGTTTTCTTTCCTTTCGGTGTTTATCGAGCCTTTGTGCATCTTACTTCTGATATTGGTTTTCTCGTGAATTTGATGTTGAGTTGACTGTCAAACTCATAATACATGGATCCTTCAGTTTATTCCTATTCCTTCCTCTCAGCTTTTTCTCCTGTCTTTTTGATGTATATGTGATTGATCCAGGTCTCTTCCTCGTGTGCCCTCTGTGCTGTTCACATGTATAGATGTAATTGCTGAACGACCCTTGCCTGATGAAATGCAAGTTTATGAGGCATTATCTCATCCCAATCTGAATACTCTTGCTTGATTTGGTACAAGTATCTAATGCTTGCTGAAGCCATGAGACTGCAATTTCTGATAATACCTAATTTTCAACTGCTTATCTGGATTCCTTGTCATGTACTATTAATCTACCTGTATGCCCCTATTTTGTATTTATTCTTGCCTTTCATCAGAAACCTATACGCTTCCTTGGTGATCTGCTAAGATTTTACTCCAAGTCATTCGAAGTTCTTTTCATATCTGATTCAGCCTTTCCTGAATTAGAATGCGTAAAATTCTGCATGTTATTTTATCCCAGCAGTATTTTATGAGGAATTTGGCCTGTCTTCATTTCAGTACATGCTTACCAATTTACTCTTCCACAAATAGTACTAAATCAGACCCTTTGGGTTCAATGAGAAGACTTTACGTGTGACACTGTGACTTTATATAGAATCAGGTATGTCCACTGCCATCCTCATTCTTCTGATCTGTCTCAGCCTATGTTTGGCTTATAAACTGTTTTTTAACACTTATCGACCGCTCATTTTTACCTATTTATAATTTAAACCGTTTATAAACACTTCCAAACATGCAAGATATAAATGACTACATTTTATTTCTTGTGCTCATGCAATTAGTAGATAGAGTTTAGAAAATTATATCTCAAAACCCGATTAATCTCCTTTCCCTAACTGGTCTTCAAAAAGACCAAGTCAGGTACTGGTCTGTTCTGCGTATGTTCCGTGAGCCTCAAATAAACCATAAAAATTATTTAAAATTTATGATAATGCAAAATTATGCTCGTGACAAACCATAAACCATTTAGTGCATGTTTAGTAGGTGATTAAATTAAATTTTAAGCAATTATAAATTGTTGGTCCTACAAAATGTATGGATAAAAAGTATGTTGACCATGAATGATTAAAATATAACCTACCAAACATGCATTTAGGTAATCCATAATAAAACATTTCAACAAATTTGAAAGTTTGATTTGTAACTAGAATCTTTAAAAAATAATAATAATAAATAAATAAAAAATGATCAATGAAGTAGCAAGTGATAAAACAAAGTACTAATGAGTAATCACATAACAAGATTACTAATCCTCTACTCGAACAAGAAAAAAAAAAAGGTCCTCCATATCATTTACTAATTACTAGTAAGATCTTCAAGAAAATACAGTATATTTTACCCTAGTATTCTACCTATTAAATAAATCCAGCCCCTGTTTGGGGCCTTTGGGCTCCCTTATCTAAAAATTGCATTTTTCTCTCTTAATTTCAACTACACATTCTCCAATAAAATAATATTACACGTAAACCCAAAATTTTTCCTTATTTTTTAACCACGCATTTTCCAAAAAATTACTATTCCAAAATATATTTTTCATCCAAAATACGTTTCTAATGGAGCCCAAACATGGGCTTAATATTCTTTAGATAACAGAGCTTTTAGCATATCATTTCTTTATAATCAATTCAAATAATAGGTATAAATTTAATGTGTTGTAATTCTCTTAGTTAACTATAATAAATATTGGTTGAAAGGTAGAATTCCATTAGATTGTTTTATAATAAATTGTTCACATATCAGAAATATTAAATTATCTACTTGTTAAATTAGGTCACAGTGTTGAATATTAAATTTAAGGGTTAATCCATTTGTACATAATTGTTTGTACATAATGGATTACCTCCTCTCAAATAATGCGCGGGGTCCGCGTATATTTAAAAATTCCAATAATGTGGGCCACATTCCCATTGTGAGTAGTAGGTAAAAGATTCGATAAAAAAATTCGATACATGTAGCATGATCCTAAATTTAATATTTTCTCAATTATAAAATATAACTAATAAATTGGTAGAACAATAGTAATTACCAATTCATTAAAGCTTCAACGTTACTTAAATGAGAAATATATTTATTTAGTATTTCAAACAGTAACTTTAATTTCAGTTTATTAAGATGTACGAAACTACAAACTAAACCCTGTTGCCAATAAATTTGGGCCAGTACAAACTCATTTTCGCCATCCTTTTGGTTCATTACTAGATCCAAACCTACTTAGCGTATGTTTTATAATACTCAAGCAACTTTTATCCACATATTTCGAGGGACCTACATTTATAATCTACTTATCCATCGGTAATTTCTATCTATTTATATTAAAGCCATTTATAAACACTTCCCAAACATGTTTTAAGGGCATGTTTGATAGGCCATTTTTTTCCATGGAAAATGATATTGAAATTTCATTTCCCACTTTTGCCATGCTTATAGCCAAAATTTTCTATGGAAAATATTTTCTTCCCACCCCCGCTTGACCCCTTTTTCCATTTTTTTTTATTGAATTGGTTTTCCCACCACTTTGGTAGGAAATTGGTTTCCAACTTTTTTTTTTAGCAATGAAAACAAATTCTATGGACAATTGTAAAAAAAATTTCCCTTTAATGGACAATTTCTATGGAAAACAAAGTCAAACGAACACGAAAAGATCCAAAATTTTAACATTTTCCAAGTAAAAAATTATACCAATCAAACACAATTAATTGACAATTCTCAGGAAAACAATTTTAGGCAATTCAATTCTCTGTAATTCATTTTTTTTCCACCCAAATTCCACTTTTACAATCAAACGACCCTAAATGAAACCTTTAGAGTCCAAAATACTTCCAGAAAATTCTAATTTCACATTTAACCTTTTTCTATTCTCATCAGCTAAAATTATACCATCAAATAACGTGCACTAAGGGAACTTATCTGGAATATGTCATGAGCTCATCCATTACTCAGGTGAAAAGATGAGTTATCAGAACTTTGGTGCAAGCCTATAGTGATAGGGAATTCTCTACTACCACAACCACAATATCTCACGGTCATGATTGCAACAATGCTATTCCATTTCTCAACTCGTAAAAGCGTCATATCGGCTTTTGCATTTATTTCATATTCTAAATCTGCCAGCAAGTAGTAGTTTTCGAAACCTGTAATTACTACAACGGACAAAAATGTAAATATTGAAAAAAGTACTACTGCTTATAAGTGAATAATTACTGTACGAGTAACATTTTTAAGCTTACCAAAACGAGCTCTCCACGAGTCATAAGTTAAGGTGCCTTCCTGTGTCACTTGAAACATTTTCCGGAACATCTTCTGCCTGATATTTTTTTCCTTGGGACCGTGTTCTGTCCTGACTTTCTGCTGTCATAGTATGCATGAGAACATACCCGTCGGTGTTCCTTTTATTCAGATTAGTAATTATCTAGACAAGTCGGTTGTGGAAATAAAGATGCTAACCATTTAGACCTTGAATCTTTGGATCTCTTCTCTTTGTATGTCGTATTCTTTATTTTTAGTTTTTTTCTAAGTTGCTCCACCACACCGCGTTCCATTTATTTTCTCCAATTCTCTCTTTTACTGCATCTTTTTCCCTTTTTGGTGTAATTAGCTTGGTTGTGTGGAGTTTTGAAATATAGTTTCAATAAGCATTTTTATTGGTTTTGAGTTTTGACGATTCCATTTCATCTCTATTGTAAGCGTCGTATTCTCTACTAGCCAAATGATATTGTTCGTTTGCTAGCATTTCCTCCAAGGTTTTGTTAGAAACCACTCGAATCAGCTGATCTTCTATTCTCTTTCGCCATGATAACGTTGTGGGATTACTGAGATTAACAGTTAGGCAAAAATTTCACAGTTGCACCCTAATAAGTTTGCCCACCAGTCTAGTTTACAAGTCAGTCTAGTTGATGCCATCCATTTTCGGGTAAATCATCATTCTCACTCATCGAGAAAGCTGCAAAAGTGATTAATACTTGCTTGTAATTCTGCCATTGTCCTCCCTCATCCATTTGGCACTCGAAACTTGTATTACCTTCTTGTTCCCGTCATTGCATGTGTTTGAATCGAGTACTTTCCAAAGGGTGGGTGCCCTAATAACTGTTCGTGTTATTAGTTTGTGGTCGAAGTAGTTTATTTTGGGGCTTTGCCTCTCGCTTAATTTTGGTGCAGTGGTTGTCGTGAATGCCTGGGCTGTTGTAGATGTTGAACTTTTGTCTGGTGTACCTTACATGTAAACTTAATTATTTTTTTCAGTACTGTTTTCTATTTGCGAGAAGCTTCTTTACGAGGTTGGACATGTCTTTTGTTGCTTTTAGGCTTATTTTTTATGGTGGGTCATTTTTTAGTTTCTTTGTTTTGTTTATTTGGATTGAATAAAAGGAAGAAACTTCCCTCTCTTGTCATTGGATGTTTCTTCTTTTCGGAAGGTCTTTGACTGTATCCTTCGGCACATTTATGACAATTTATACCCCGTGTATGCTCTCATTTTTCCTTCCTTTTTACAAGCGAAACTATAGCAATAAAATGATCTTTTTCACGTATGTTGGTTTTCCAAAAAGATACGAATATCTGGTTGTTTTTTATCCACTGAGCAGGTCTAAATAAATCTAGATTACGCCTTTAATAATCTGCTGGGGAATGATAGTTTTGTGGCATTATTAGAAGTACATCTGCATAACCTTGTATGCTGTCATCGTCTTGTATATTTATTAAGTGCATATATTTGTTGCCTTTAATCCTGAACCATAATCTACGTGTACGCTTATATGTAGTTGACGGGTTTAAAATTATTGCATTTGTATAATTTACTACTAATTAGGGCCCTTTTTGTATTGCTGCGTTCAAATTTTTCTTGGTAATCAAGATTATAATTTGCTTACTCAATTCTCAACTTGAAATAGCAATGTGCATTAGAAGATTCTTCAAATGCCTTTATTCAAGATATATTCATAATGCTATCGATGAACTTGTTGAGGCTTTGGGGCATGTCATGTTTCGTTTCGGATTATCCAAATATTTATGCTCGGTGGGGTTCTTTGCAGTTTTGGTTCTTGTATATCTGTGATTGGAATTTTTTGTGTTTTGCGTTATCCTCACAAGGGATTTTGCTTTGGTGCAAGGCATAATACACTATGCATAGCACTTGCTTGTTTCGTAAGTTCATGTACATGTGGACAATGTCCTAAGTCGACAAGGTGGAGACAATAATGCTAAGACTTTTGGTGGTTATATAACTTTATTATATTGTTAGAAACGGCATCTTTGATAAATATATAATGCAACCAATGAGAGCTCCTGAAACCTTTGGAAAACCCAAGTCGAGATGTCAAACTGGCCGACTGATCATCCATGCTTGACCTTTATTTAGCCCGAACATGCCAGGTCCACAGGAGATTCGGCTGGTTTTACACTTCTTGACTCGAACGCTTCTACTCTAAAGGGTTGTTATCTTTGTGTTTCAGTTTTGCGTTTTGAATTTTGAATTTATTTTGGGTTTAATGTTTTGAGTTTTGAATTCATTTTGAGATTTTAGAAAATGTGTTTTTTTTTTTTTTTGGCATTTTAAGAAATTGTTTTGAAAACATGTATAATGCGTTTTGGAAATTTTAATTTGATTATAACTGAAAATACTTAAAACGAAAAATTTGTCGTTTGGGTTTTCCTTGTAAACTTTTAACTTGTTTTCAAAAATGCGTTTTCGAAAATGAGAAAGAGAGTATGTTTTCACTATTTTAAAAAATTGAAAATAAAAAACGATTTGAAAATGATAAAGAGAACGTTCTCTAAATTTTTCCTCTTTGAGATGATGTGCTGATATTTGAGATGCAAGAAAGTCGTTTCCGTCTTGAGATGATGTGCTGACAGTCAAGGTGTTGCCAATGAATTTTTTGGGAATTAATCTCACAAATTTTCTATTCTGGAGACTGCACGATTGTCTTTTATACAGATTGCGACCTCCCTTACTATAACAAGAAGTGCCTCGAGTGAATCACGTTAAGAAAAACCGAAATTTTTAATCATTTTGTATTCATGGCTTTTATGTCGATCAAAGGTCTTAAATTAACCAAATTAAATTTGTTCTAGACATTGCATGCTCATTCTCACCACTTCAAATAACTTGTTTATCAATAAATTGATATCGAATGCTCTCTCAATAAATTGATGTGCTGCTTTCTTTTATTTTCTTGAGCTTGTCACAAAATATTTCTTACGTCGAAAACTTAATTGTTTAAAAAGATTTTAATGGATCAAGCACGGAACTAAGCATGCTTGAAAGAGCCAAAGAAGTGTTCTCGATATATATTGTTTCAAATCGACTCCAAATAAATATTTTTAAAAAATTAAACAAAATTCACTAGGTTGTAAAACTGGGTCCCCGTGTAATAATTGGGAGAAAAATGCACATTCTTATTTCTGCTAGGCATAGTTAAATAAATGAGATTCAGATCTTGTATTGAATGCAAGCCAAGTATTCAATATAGACATTACTGCAACTTAAGAAAGATTGCATGATATTAATATACATTTCTTTTTCCTTGAAATCAAAGCAAATTCCAATATATCAAAGGAAAGGATCTAATTATAAAGTTTTAATGCAAATTTACCCTTAAGCAAGTGAACATGCCTTACCGAATTTGAAATTTTCTCATCTCTCTCTCTTCCAAGTCAGATTAATGACGATAGATAGAAGTTGAACTCGAGACGTTTAACTTGTGCCCTTCTCGTGTGCGACTGAAGTTCTCAATCGATCCCATCAAATTTTGAAGAAATATAACGACCCCTCGAGATTGAAATGTAAATTATATATTTCCAAACATTCATTGTTTAGTACGGACTGCACGGCTTTGTACGCTCCAATTCTCTTCTGGAAATCTGTGAATTTTTTTGATATATCCAAAGAGAATAACATCAACACATGCCATAACGTGTGGGAAAAAGCTAATGCACATGATTCTTGATGCCTAAACGGGACACAAATGTTTTTTTTGCACATATTTTTTCATCCCATGTTCTGAGGAACTAATGTATTTTTAAGAAAGTATCTCATCAAATGGGAATAAATTAACTACACAGTATTATATTTTATGTATTTGTACCAGTATCCATGTGATGAGATTCAACATAATTGAACCTTCATAAATCTCTTCCAGCTTTAAGTTTTATGGGCACTCATTAAAATATGATTTGATCCACCTTAGATGGCCCAAAACCGGGCCTGAATATAACGACCCCTCGAGATTGAAATGTAAATTATATATTTCCAAACATTCATTGTTTAGTACGAACTGCACGGCTTTGTACGCTCCAATTCTCTTCTGGAAATCTGTGAATTTTTTTGATATACCCAAAGAGAATAACATCAACACATGCCATAACGTGTGGGCAAAAGCTCATGCACATGATTCTTGATACCCAAACGGGACACAAATGTTTTTTTTGCACATATTTTTTCATCCCATGTTCTGAGGAACTAATGTATTTTTAAGAAAACATCTCATCAAATGTGAATAAATTAACTACACAGTATTATATTTTATGTATTTGTATCAGTATCCATGTGATGTGATTCAACATAATTGAACCTTCATAATTCTCTTCCAGCTTTAAGTTTTATGGGCACTCATTAATATATGATTTGTTCCACCTAAGTTTGAGTTGTGCGTTTATGTGAGCTTGTGCATGCGTGGTTGATCGTGTGATTCCACAAGTGTTAATTGTTCGTGTAGAGTTGTACATGCTTGATTTATACATCAATTCTTTTTGTTAATCATGTTATTGATTTGTTACCAAAATGCGATTAAAATTATTGAAAGAGAGAGATTTGTAACAACTTTGAAATAATATTAATTAGGAATTTACTCACTATAGAGTCGAAGGTTGAAGATTTAGGTATTACAAATTGAAGGTTGAAAACGTCTTTGCTCTAGTTAGGTATATGAAAATTTATTTACTATAATTTTATTTAGAAACTATTAAAAACTAGAAACTCAAGGAAAAAGAGAAAGGAAGAAAAGAATAATGCTATCTAACATTAGTAGTACTAGAACACTAGTTTATGTGGTATTATGTGATATGTACAATTAGAGGTGAAGTTATGTACTTCATTTAATTGAATTTATAATTTAACGTCGTTAGTGTTGACACCTAAACTGATGTTAAACACCAATAATGTTAAATAACATTATTAGGAAGAAAATGACACTTCACACGGAGTCTAGGGAAGTACATTTTATGTGCCATTATGTTGCAAGCATTTTATAGAATTGATGAATGTTAGCTGAAATGGGCCGACTCCCAACCAAATTCAACTTGCCAACTGAACAGACACTATTCACCAAACCCCAAGTTGCATCTCTAACTAACCTCTTAGCAATCTTAACCAAATCAAATTGCTAGTCTATGACTTGTTTGTGAAATTTAAAGTAGAAGTGATTTCTTGGCTAGTAACCATAACTAGGTTAGCTAACCTTATCACAATAAGCAGTAAAGACTCACATAAACCACTGCGTAATCCGTTGGACGAATTATTCGTACCGAGGGTGTAATAAGTCACAAAAAGGACTTGGGTCAAAAAATGTACATGAACACATCTTGTTCCATATGCCAATAGGGCATGATGGGTCTATATGTCGTTGAAGTAATAATAGTGAGTTTAACGTGTAAATTTAACATACCACCTGTTTAAATTTAAATGGTAACGTATCCACTATATCAAAATGTATGTATTTTTCTCTATCTGTGTCTATCAATTGTAATGTTCATTCCTTACACGTCAATTTGAACAGCTGCTTGGCATTATTTTTCTGAATTATTAGCCATCCCGTGGCTTAATCTCACATAAGAAGTCTTTTATCAAATGATTCTCTTTAAAAAAGTATTCTACATTCTGTTGAAATAATCTCTTGAAAAGAAGAGATTAGTTAGACTAGGAAAGTCGAATGTATCAATCACATACTTGTAACAACCAATCATGCTCGATATTTTGTCACTGTTCGATACAAATTTATAAAGAAAAATAGTAAGACGAATACATAGTGGAAAAAATGTCTAAACCACAACAATCAATCACCTCATTTTATCCTTCTTTATTACTACTCAGTCCTCAATTACCTTTTATACCCTCCAATCTCTGTTACTCCCGCACGCACACAAATCGTGTATCTATCTCTTCGACCATTTTCTGTCTCCTCATCTCCTCCTCCACGCCTCTGCAAAAGCCCCATACCCAAAAACACACGCCTTGTTCTACAACAGCAAGAATCAAGAATTCCCTTTTCTTCAGAACATAGATCTCACTTCCGGCTATCTATAATTCCTTTTTTTCCGAGATCTCACCTAAAAAGCAGACACCCGAAAACTCATCATACATACATACATATAGGGGTATAGAAGAATTTGGGGTCTGAAGATGGGGTCTTTGAACTTAGATCTATATAGCAGAATCTACCCGGAACGGATCGACCACTTCGATATGCTTCCGGATTCTATTCTTCTCTTAATCTTTAACAAAATTGGTGATGTCAAGGCCTTGGGTCGGTGCTGCGTCGTTTCGAAGAGGTTCCACTCTCTGGTTCCTCAGGTCGAAAACGTAGTCGTTCGGGTTGATTGTGTCATCTCCGATGATGATTCTTCATCGTCGGGAAACTCTTCCTCCTCCTCGGCGTCGGCAGCTAACAAGTCCCGCCATCCCATCTCATCCCTTTTTCGGCTTTTCTTTTCGGGCCTCTTTCAGTCACTTACCCAGCTGATTACTCCCTCCCCACGCCGCCCCATCGTTTCTAATAGGGAAGATTTCTACGATATAGACCAGAACTCCGTGACCCATCATTCCCCTACTCAAGTCTTGAAGAATTTTGATGAAATTAAGCTTCTGAGAATTGAGTTACCGAGTGGGGAGCTCGGAATTGATGAGGGAATTTTGCTTAGATGGAAGGCCAACTTCGGTTCCACGCTTGACCATTGTGTTATTCTTGGAGCCTCCAGTGTCATTCAGACCACGAATACTAATGAGTGTTCCAGTGTTTGTAATGCTGATAGTAATGGAGCTGAGAGCGATAATGGGAGCATACCTGAATCATTTTACACAAATGGGGGCTTGAAACTGCGTGTTGTGTGGACAATAAGCTCATTGATAGCTGCCTCTGCTAGGCATTACCTGCTCCAGCCAATAATAGCAGAGCACAAGACGTTGGAGAGCTTGGTTTTGACGGATGCTGATGGACAAGGGGTGTTGTATATGAATAAAGAGCAGTTGGAGGAGCTGAGGGTGAAGCCTCTTTCTGCCTCATCGGCTTCCAAGAGGACTCTGGTGCCGGCTTTGAGTATGCGGTTGTGGTATGCCGCACATTTGGAGTTGCCAGATGGGACTGTGTTGAAAGGGGCGACCTTGGTGGCGATCAGACCCAGTGAGCAGCCCAAGAAGGAGGTTTTGGAGTCAGAAGCCAATTGGGTTGCCTCAGCACTTGAGGAGCCATTTGGAACTGCTGCAAGGATGCTGGTGAAAAGGAGGACTTACTGTCTGGAAATGAACTCATTTTGAGATGGGATTCCAAATACATGTTGGAGGTAATTTCCTTTTTGCAGATTTATTGGAAATTTTGATATTGTTCAGAGATCTCTATGTTTTGTAGGTATAGGTCTGTATATTTTAATTGCAATTTTTGAATCTGAGTATTAGTTCTATGATGTGTACATTCATTGGTATGCTAGGATGTTTTTCTGGGTGGTTAATATGTGATTCTTTGGCTAGTTTCCCTTTAAGAGTGCTACCACTCTGCATTGCTTCTGCAGTTGTAAATTGTAGATCCATTTTCTATTCATGATCTATATTTTACAATTTTATACTCGGTGGATAAACATCATAATGTATATCACCTCTCAGAGCTGACCTTTATGATCCGGATGTGGCGTCTATTTTCTCGTCTAGTATTATGATACTTGTTTAACAGTGGATTTATGGTGCTGTATTCATGGCAAACATTTTTCTCATTCATTTCCTGCATTGCTCAAACTTTAAGTATTCAATATCAAAATCATTTTCCTCAAATCATATGATATTGTGGCTTTTTAATTATGTGATTAGGCTTTCTTTTAGTGTGCTGCAGCCTGCAGTTTGAGGGTAAGTGCTAAAAGGTGAATGTGGAATTCATTTTTTTTTTTTAAGAATTGACAGTAGATTTGTCTCTTCAAGCAATTCGTGAGCGAGAAAGTATATTGTATATCTCAAAGTATGTTGTGTGACCTTTCTTTATTATTTTTTCTACTTTTCGCTAATAGAATGTGAAATGCTTACGAGTAGGATAAACTTTAATTTATCGCTTTAATCTGCTTTTTCATATATCTTGAAGTATAGACAGTCTTCTGCATTTTCTATATTCATGGTAGTCTTGACGCTGTTCTGCATGATTGTTTCTTCTTTCTGTTATTGGTTTGAATGGTTCACTTGCTCACCCCGAATTCATTTTTGGTGTTTATGAATTTTTCAGGGAAACACAGCTTTCCCAGGAGGAGGATTCATATGCCGGGTACACACAATTTTGTTTTAAGCAGTGTAGCATAGACGAATGGCTAGTCAAGCTTATTCATGCTTCTACTACGTATGAAAAGCTAGCTGTTGATTGAAAAAAATGAGCCATGGAACAATCCTCCTACAATCGTGCTGATGTTAGATAGGCATTTGCTTTTATTTTAATTTCAGGCATATGCTTTTACGGGCGCACAAAATGCTTATGGATTGATGTTGAGCTTTGTGTCTTTGACTCTTTACTTGTCTACTAATTTTCTGTATCTGTGAATATTATAGGGATGAATACTGTATGCTTATGTAATGTTCCTTTAAGGTTCATTGAGCAGTGTATCTTTCAATCATCCTGAACTATTGGCAGTATCGTTAAGAAAAATGCTAAATGTACCTAATTAATTTGAAAATGTATAGTATAAGTTGTCTCCAGCTATTATCCATTATTGAATCATCCATTTATGACTTCAATAGGGTAATGGATGTCCATTTCGTTCGAGGATTTCAATGCCCAAACAAATATCTCCAAGCATTCGAATCCTATTTGCAAGTAAATTTATGTAAGGTGCATAAGAGGCGGTTCAAACAATGTGGAGGCCTAAAGCAAAATTGTCGAGGGATTTGACATAGAAGTTTTGGTGGTTATTATTCTAAGTCCGTCCATGATCATCAAATGATAAGGCTGTTCGTGATTCTATTGAAATTGTCTTGTTTAAGATGGAATTATCAATATATTATAGACACCTATTGTTGGTAATGTTGTCACAAAAGT
This sequence comes from Fraxinus quadrangulata, assembly GCA_903798255.1. Classification (NCBI taxonomy): domain Eukaryota; kingdom Viridiplantae; phylum Streptophyta; class Magnoliopsida; order Lamiales; family Oleaceae; genus Fraxinus; species Fraxinus quadrangulata. The sequence continues at coordinate 129,705 of CAIGRB010094484.1, read as the reverse complement.
GATCCTTTACGAGATCTCTAGCCATGATCCCGAATAGGGCTGTAAGCAAAAATCACCAAATCAGAAAAAAATCGAAACCGTATTTTAGAAACCGTCGGTCTGGTGCCACGTGGACCCGTCAACAAAATGGTTTTGAACCAAAACCGGTTTGGTTTGGTTTTGAGAATTTTAATTATGGTTTAAAACCAAATTGGACAAGCGAAAAAATATATAAAAATAAAGAAAAAAGATTTTTTTTTTGAAAATTCATCCAAATATGTAAAATTCAATAGTTTTGTCATTTGTGGGTATTTTTTTCAATTTCTAATTTTCTATTACATATATATTATTATTACCAAATAATCATAATTTATATATAATAATCTCAAGATTGGCCTATTCTATCAAAAGCCCTTTTTCATGTGTGATAACAATTGATGTTTGAGAATATGTGAGAAATTGAGTTCGTAACAACATACAATGGTAAACTTGTGTAATTGTTTTGTTTATATATTATAAATAATTGATTTATTATTGTGGTTAGTTATTCTTTCTGTCTAATCAGTAACTTTTTTCTTTCAGATATGATGATCACGAGGTCTTGTTGGACATCATTATATTTTTTGGGCCTTATAAATTTAGTAGACTTATATTGTAACGTTATCGTAACGTCTTAACCTAAAAATGGCGTACAAAAAACAATGTTTTAGTTTATTGTGATTTAGGCCCTATTTGTTTCGGATTAAAATCAAATTTTAATCTAAATCAAAGTCAAACAATCAATATTAAACACATCTTTCATGGGTCTCATAACTTTTCAACCACACATTTCAAATTTTTATTACAATCTACTAAAAATCTAATTTGAATTTCCACCAAACAACCACTTAGTTTGTTTTAGATTTATTGCTAGTAAGATATAAATATATATTGAATTCAATGAATTAATGACATAAAATTAGATAGACAAAAAAATATACGGTGAAACCAGCAGTTTAAAACCGGACCAAACCGTTAGGTTTAGGTTTTGAGTTTTTTTCAAACCATTCAAAATGGTTTGGTTTAGGTTTGAGATTCTCAAACCGGTTAAAACGGGTTTGTTTGAAAATCTGTCAAAAATGACCTAATTAATTTGAAAATATTTATTATAAGTTGTCTCCAGCTATTATCCATTATTGAATCATCCATTTATGACTTCAATAGGGTAATGGATGTCCATTTCGTTCGAGGATTTCAATGCCCAAACAAATATCTCCAAGCACTCGTATCCTATTTGCAAGTAAATTTATGTAAGGTGCATAAGAGGCGGTTCAAACAATCTGAAGGCCTAAAGCAAAATCGTCGAGGGATTTGACATAGAAGTTTTGGTGGTTATTATTTTAAGTCCGTCCATGATCATCAAATGATAAGGCTGTTCGTGATTCTGATTGAAATTGTCTTGTTTCAGATGGAATTATCGATAGATTATACACACTTATTGTTGGTAATGTTGTAACAAAAGCGTCCTTTACGAGATCTCTAGCCATGATCCCGACAATACAGCAGAGAAAATTAGCCTTCTCATTGATTTGCTACACCCCTTTTACCCCATGGTCTGTTCGATGAAGCGAACTGGTGAGTATTAGAAGCATTTGAAGACGAAACAATGCTAAAATTGTCTTTTATACAGTCCAATCCTCCATGTCCAAAAAGTTTAACTGAGTAGACTCGTAATAAAATCATGCTCCAAAGAAGAGAAATGCTACACTTACAGTCATTAGAGTGCTGTAATTTTTACATTAGTTAATTTAGAGAGGCCTGTAAAAATTACAGCCTTCTAATGACTTCTAATGACTGTACAAGTAGGATTTTTCCAAAGGAACTTGAGCACATATTGTAAACCGAGTGGACATAAAGTTAGTGCTGCAGCATCACCACCACAACCAGGTCCACCACCAAACCAAATCTTTTTTTTAAGAATGAGCATCTTCAATTATAAAAATAATGGGGAAAGGATTATGTGGTGCTGACTCAACTCATTCAAAAGATTGATTTTTTCCAACAATGACAGAATCAGAATCATTCAACTACAAATAAAACACACACTACCTGGCACCCGTAACAAATGGAAATATGTGATGCCAGTTGAACTATCTGAAAATCAATAGTGCAAAGAACAGGAGAGAACAACAATAATAACTCCATGGCCTGAGGTAGGGAAAGTATGCTTTGCTCTGGACTTGTGGCAAGACATTTACCTTTGACTAACTCAAAACATATTATCAAGTCTTACTCAGCAGAGTATGAAACTTCTCATCTTCAGTTACCTGTATCAAAGACACGTTCAGATTATTGTATTTATCTAATGCCTTGTAAGCTTTTGTATAAAGGTAAAAATGTCTAAATCAGTAAAAAGGAAATCGGAAACTTTGTTCTAGTCCTCTAACAAAGGTAACAGAAAGTTAAAAATCAGAAACTTTCACCAAATCTCAAGATATTAGAATTTTTCTATAACATGTCTACAAGCAATAGACAAGCTCTCTTGACAACAGTCTCTATCTAACAATCATAATCCATTCTAAATAAGGCCCTACACATGGAGGTTTGGAACCTTTGACAAATGTAAATTGACCTTAATAAAATTTGCTATCCACTTACAGTCTCTAGTTCATTTTATTTTTCTATAGTAAGTCCGAAGTAGTAAGTACCATACAGTTCTAGCTTTCCTTAGCACTTTTTAAGATCATGTAAACATTTTTAGTGCTTATAAGTTAACGAATAAGAAGCGGGATGAACGTGAACGCGAGAAATGCTTCACCGCGTGAGATAAAAGTGTTCAAGTACCTACGAGTGGAACAAAGATGGTTGTGCTAACAACAATCACCAATCGAATACCAAAGTAAACCAATAAAAAGATCAAACTAATGTATATAGAAAAAAGCAAAATGATATATATAGAGTTTGCAAGATCATTTATATTTATCAAGGATCAAGGGTTCAAGGGTCTAAAGTCCAAGAATCCAACCCTTTTTCCAGTTACAAGGAGGGCCTATTTATAGTACTTCGACCGACGTCTTATCTGTTGGATCAGAACCACGTGACCTCATCTCCTTAACCAAGACTTCACATTATTGTCTATAATACAAGATCAAACATCATTTTAAATAATATATTCCTTAGCATGAATCGAAATTTCTGAGGAACTTGATAATTTGATTTTGTTAGACAATGTGTGGTTGGTATACAATTTTTATCTATTTTAACCACACATTCTTTGATATCCACTATTTATAAGCACTCAAAAACTTAGCCAAGCAAGCGCTTAACTAAGATTTAAGTAAAACGAGATATTAGCTTATCACAAAATCTTATTGCATTCACTATTCTAGTATTGTTACTATTCATCCTCAACTATACTCACCTTGCAACCACAATGATATTAGGGGATTATAACTAATTAGGCTCGTAGTACCAATAACAACTAACAAGATCTATATTCAAGAGTTACACCATAATTTGACCATGTATATTTAGAGTAAGTTTGGCAAGTATTTATATTAAATGTGGAAGTCAAATTACTTTTTATCCATATATTTTGTGAAACTTACAAGTACTATACATATGTTCAAATATAGCAGAAATTGGAACTGAGGGTGAAAATTGAAGTTTTGAATGAAAAATGTCCCAAATCTAGTCTCACAACAATTAAACCCTCACGACCATTCTATTCCTAATAATTTTTATAACCCTCAAGAGATTTTATATATACTAACTTGTAAATATTTATTGTAGGACTACTGATGCAATAGTTATAGTGTTTTATTTTCAGGATTATTTTAGGCCTTTGAGGGAACGACTTTCACGACGGGTTAGCTCTATATAAAGGTCTATTCTAGGTCAAATAAAGGGGTTACGCACGTTACATGCAAGCAAAAGAGAAACTTACAAGGAAGAAGAGAGGGAGAAAAGCTAGAGTTCAAATCTTTCGTGTTGGTGCAAGAAAATTATTTTTTCTCTCATTTTTCCTTTAAATTTGGTTATGTGCTCCAAAATGCTTTTGTGTTTTTCTTGCATTGTGATGTGTTCTAAATAAATAGGTAGAACAAACGATGTGACTTAATTTTGAACCTTTAATTTCAATTCTCAATATTCTTGTATTTAATTATGTCTCTTATTGATTTTCCTTCTACACTTGCTTTAAAATAATTGGCCACAATTTTATCAATATCTGAATTTGTAACAAACCAAGAATTAAGTTACAGATTTAGAATGTGTAGTAAAATCCGACAATTGGATAAAAGGTAGAGATAGAGATTTGCTATTATTGCGTTCTTTAATTGAATTCCTAGGTGAATTGATTCGTTTAGCTGAGGTTTCTTTGGATTCACATTAGATATAGTGGGTTAACTCAATTAATTAATATTCATTTGAACTCGTGAGTAAATTGATTAATATTCATTTGGGAAAAATGAGTTTTGAAATAGTGATTTTTTTTGGAGAATGTATGGTTAAAAAGTAGGAAAATATTTTGGGTTTACATACAAAATATTTTATAGTATGAATGTACAATTGAAAATGAGCTTGAAAAAAAAAGTTTTGATTTAATGGTAGATAAATAGGGGCTAAATGTGATAAAATGGCGAATCGCAATATTTTAACTGTCATATTATCATTTAATTGTAGATAAGTATACACTAAAGAATTAATATTTAAAATTATGTTACAAAAGACTCTTCAAATTAACATTTTAAAATAAAGTGGTTTGGGCTTTCGAAATTTAGATAGACAAATCCATTCTCTATAACTAAATGCATTCAAAATATTTTAATTTTTAATACTCCATGTATTATCCCAATTAAATAGTATATGCAAAGAAAACGGAGAAAAATAATATAATAATTTGGATGGAAGCTAGTGAAAATAAATGATATGAAAAAATAATAAATACATATTGAGAGTATTAAAATCAAGTGTTAAAGATAAAAGGATGTTGGAATATTTAAAAAAAAATTAGACTTTAAACTTATACCGCTCTCTAAATTGTAAAATATACTTTTTAGAAATAGAGATTCTCAAGAAGATGCACATCGTAGATGAATATTTAAAATATACACGCGTGTGCCATATATTTAGACATCATTAAAATAATTTTTAAACACACTATCTGTGGTCAATTTTTTCAATTGTTTCTATTCTATTTATCCAAAATATTTTTCATTTCATCGTTTTAAATTATTCGAGGAACTTTTAACATTGTTTGCTTTATACATTCTCTATTATTTAGATTTATTTAAAATTACTTTTAACCATTGCTTTGATTTTGATCAAATATGTTTCAAGATTTATCAACTAAGAATATAGAGAGTTGAAGTTTGCTTATAGAATTCAAGACTTTCACTTATAATATGTCATACTTCTATCTTCTAAAGCAGAAGAGCATTATATGTATTTATTTAGCCCGACTCCATTTTCTAAAACTCATTTTTTTCCTTAAATTCATTTTCAATCATACATTTCATCATTTTTTTTTTTTGTTTATCAAAAGCTACTAAAAATATGATTTTTAACTTAACCAAGCAGATGCTTAATTACATTCTCATATTCACTTAATCCCTGTTTGATTTTGTGAAAAATCGAAATTTTAGTAGATTTTTTTATAAAAATTGATAAAAGTTATAAGTCCCACAAAAAGTGTAGCTTGAATTAAATATTGACTTTAATTTAAATTTTTATTAATTTTTTTAGCCTAAACCAAACAGGGATTTAATTTTTTTGTCAATTGAATGTGATTTAAGCCATATTCATTTTTTTCTCCTTTTATTGTCTTTCTTATTCTTTTTGTACCTCAAAAGAGTCGTGTATACAAAACAAATGTAAGAGCATTACAAGTAATTAATTTACATTCCAGTTTAATTTTTCTCTCCTTTGGATGTGATTTGGTATGTACCAAACATCACTAAATACATTTTGGACAATTTATATATTCTCTTCCTATTGGAACCTTCATTTTATTCTTGAAGTAAATAAAGAAAATGATAAGCCTCGTTTGATTTTATTAAAAATTATATTTTTAGTAGATTTTGATTAAAATGATATAAATGTAAAAATTATGAATGTCGTGAAATTAATTGTTGACTTTTATTTAAATTTTTATAACATTTTAAATAAACCAAACTGGGCTAAATATCCCTCTGTCATCTAAGTCTGTAGATTCCGGAGAAATGGGAACAAAAGGGTTTATGTTTTAATTTTAACCTAATACTCTCAAAACCTCGACAGCAAGCGGTTCAGCTCCAGCAAGAGATGGGGCACGCACAACCTAAGGAGACACGGAATTTCTCGGATTAAATAAGAAAATAAAGGCATTTTTTTTAGTTTTCCTGTAAATCTCACATGGTAACCAGTTTTAGGTCTCAATCAAATGTTAAAAGATTGCTCCTTTTGGCCAGAGATTAACACCTGGCCTAGCCACAAACATGTTATTAAGAAGGGAACAAAACGAGACAGACAACCAGCCGTCAGCTGTTTCACAATCGCAGCTATCAATGCAGGTGTAATAAAAGACGAGGGAAAAAGGCTTATAAAATATATGCCCAATTGTCATGCTTATTTGTGAAAACCAAGAAATCAAAGACAGTTCATAGTATTACTGCACGAAAATCAAAATGGCACTATGAAAACCTAAGATAAAAACACAAGAAAAATGAAATATATGAATCAAGAAATAATTTATGGAGCTAGAAGATTTTTTATTTACCTGGAATGAAGATGCGATGGAGAGGATAAGGATGTTGAATGAACTCAGTTCTTTCTCTTTCCCTTCTGGGAATGCCTGCCACCATCACCATAGCAAAGCTGCAATCGGGCGTCTAGTCCAGACAGGAATTGTTGGTGGTTCTCCACTGGTGAGGCAGTGGTGCCGATAAAGAAATTCGGAGATCCATCTATGGGAGGAGACCTCTGGAGCTGAGGCAAAAGAGACGGTGAGGAAGAATTGGACTGAAGGGTCCCCCTGTTGAAGCCAGCAAGGCTTGAAGAAGCAGCAGAAGTAGAAATCGTGAAGTTCAGATTGTACTCATCAGCACCACTGTGATTATTATTGTTGTTGTTGTGTGCAGTGACAGCTGAAACAAAATGTTCCGGGACAAACGAGATATGCTGGAGCTCCGGCTGATTGTCCCCGGATACACTAAACAGTTGTGAACAAACCGGCTGCGAAAGAGGATTTCCCAAGTGAATTTGCCCCAGACGAGTTGCCTGTGGCCCTAATAGTCCACTGTTAAAGTAATCCATTGGGGTTGAAGACCATTGCCTGGGAGATTTTTGGAAAAAAATTGACTCATTTGAATTAGTATTTTGGTGAACTGAAGCATTAAGGTTGGTGTTGTTATTGACATTATTCATGCCAACACTCAAGAGTTCGGTGAAAGAAGTGGTATGGGAAAGAGGGTTCAAATGTTCAACATGAGGAGACTCGTTCTCTTTCTCCTTCTCTTTCTCTGCAACTCTTTCCTTTGCACGCTCCCTGGCTTTGATCCGGTTTACAGATCTGGAAAGGGATAGCCCGGAACCCTTCCCGGAGCCAGATTTGAATAAAATCGCTGCCGTCTGTTGAGGATCACCTCCTCCATCGTCCATGTCTACTTCATCTGAATCAAAACCTCGTTGATCATTACCGCCGGAGCTAGACCTCTTCTCGTCGCTCAGCTGCTTAGGAGTATCTGGAAATGCCGTACTAAAGGAAGGAAGCTTCGATATAGAACTGGAAGCGGCCTTCAGCAGCCACTCCACCGCCTTGCTTGGCTGATCGTAGCCAAGACGGTCCTGCAAATCGTAGAAATGAATCGCCGTGTTCACCGAGAGTCTCACGCGTCGATCTCTTAGCCCCTTTGAGGTGACAACTTTGCTGTGCCTATCTTTTCCACCAGATGCTCTTGCAATCCGTGATGAAGGCCAGCCATTAAAGCTACCAAGGCCACCACTAAGATCGATACCGCCACCAAATCCGCCGCCGCCGTTAGCCCTGCCCCTCGTAGGCTCTCCATCTTCTTCATCTGCGTACTTCAAGTCATCTCCTTTCTGCCCTATTTTACTGAACTCGATCCTACCATTTCCATTGCTGATTCTTGGATACTTGTACCCATGAGTTTGAATGTCATCCGCCTCCATACCACTTTCATACCTTTTCACAAACCCCTTTAAACTCTTTACTTTCTTATTCACCCCAAAAAGTGTTTATAGGTCGAGAAAGCAAAAGGGGTAATGGAATCTAAATTTCTAGAACTAGGGTTTTCCAAGAAAAAATTATGGGTGAGCAGTTGGATGACAATTACACAGAAAACTTTAGCTTTTGTATACTGACATATACATACAACAGATATATATATATATAGAGAGAGAGAGAGAGAAGAAGGGCTTTTTCTTCTTCTGCTCGATATATCACGTTCTGTAACAGAGAGGGATTCAGAAGAAGAGAGGAAAGAGGAGAGTCTTCGTACGAAGCTTTTTGCAGTGCTATCAAAAGCAAACCAAAGCATGTGTACTTGCTCAGAACTCTCTTATCTGTAATGAAAAAAAAAAAAACATTAAAAATCATAACCACATAAAAATCAACCCAACAAAAACAAACAAAAAAAGAGGCATCAGATGCTGTTAAAAAGAGGAAAAATCATATGGAACTGCTTTTTAGCTTCATCAGATGAAATGAAAACCCTTCTACATGCTAACATATCGAGTTGTCAGAGAAGATCTAATTGTTTTTTTCGAGTAGAACTAGCAATAAACCTACATGGACTTCACAAAAAGACTTCAAATTTACCGAGAACAAGGACTGCTTTTTGTTGTTGAAGAAGCTAATGAATGAAAAGTCTAATCTTAGGGAGCCTGTCACCGATTCAATAAACTGCATACACCAATAGCAATAGATAGAAAGCAAGATCAAATCTTACATTTTAATTAATTTAATATCTGTATTTGTATACTGTACCATAGTTCTTTCTTGAAAAACAGATGCAAAAAAACGACAAAGTACAAATCCAGAAGTGTTGGATGGATCTGTGACAAACAAAATACTCTGAAGAACCTTTGAGCTGTACACAGTTCAGCTCCTGCAGATCATATAGAAACAACACCAAGAAAGTCAAGGACCCGTAATCTTTGACCCGTATTAAAAAGGAAGGGGAAGAAGAGGAGATTATATGCAGGCAATGCAGACTTCGAAGTTTGTCAATAGGTTTACCCGAATTTCCAGCAGACTTGCTTCCTTATATCCCTACTTTCCAAACTCCAAAGCAACTGAAAATATGCTCATGCCAGTCCTATCTTTTACTTTTCTTGCTAGACCTACGTACAAATCAAACTCCGGAGCAAAAAGAAAAGGACCACAAAATTTGCCTGAATTTTTAGATGAAAAAAATGCAAGTGAGTTGAGATTAGGGTTCTTTATATTCCTTTTCTACTAATTCAGATTTCTGCAGAATTGAATATGTATCTTGGGTGTGTGAATTTATTTAGCCCCTTTGTCTACCATTAATTTAAAATATTATTTGTTACGGTGGATTTTTCACCACACATTTACTTAATAAAATATTCTACACACAAATCAATAAAATTTCTTTAAATTTCAATCAAATATTCTCCAAAAAATACTATTCATTACTTCATTTTCAACACAATAATGAAAGACAAACAAACCCTTATTTTTATTGACATGTTAGTTACATCGGAGCTTATCTCCTGGCTTGGAAAGGACAGCATGGCGTCGTTCCTTCTGCTTCCCTTTTGTACACATACAACTTTCTGTAGTTTGCTATAGAATCGAGAAGCGGGTCGCGTGACCTAACCAGTTAAATTGAAACTAGTCAGCGCCTGTTTGAAAGGGGCTGATAATGTATTTTATAATAGTGATTTGATGAAGAATGTAT
>CAIGRB010094484.1:79768-102821 GCA_903798255.1 Fraxinus quadrangulata | reverse complement strand
TTACAAGTAAGATGACATACGACTATTCGATTGATTGGTAAAAGGTGAAGCATATATTATAAGATCCTTATGAAGAGGTGCCAAAGAAGGAAGAAAAGTAGTTGGCCATGAGTGCATTTTTCCATTTTCAAAAATCAATTCTGCTGGGCTGCCAGGGAGGGTTTGACACCCTCCCTGACAGATCCCTCACAATAGGGGGGGTGGGGGGGAATTTTTTGCCTTTTTTAATTCACATGGGTCCCTCGTGGGTCCCATTAATTGTGAGGAGATGTCAACCGGCATGTTAAAATTCATCTGGCAAAGGAGCTTAATTCTTTATTTTGACAGCAAGATCAACAATAGTTTATTTTAAGGAAAATTCCCAAACATTTTATAGTCTGTAATTTGCTCTACAAAGCTTGATATTTTGATTCCACAACATAACCTAACCAACTTCAAAGTGTTGGGCCAGTGGGGCCCAAACTAATGAAGCTCATTTCTTTATGGAAAAAATACACAAAACTCTAATTTTCAAAATCAATACTAAAAAATCAGGTTGAAAATTTCATTATACAATTGGCGATCGTCGCGGTGATAGGCACATCATCGGCGACAAACGTGCATGACTACAAGCACAATCGTGCGTGATCTCTCTACTAGGCCGCTGCGCAACGACACCCTGCGCAACGTTGTGAACTCTGTTGTTCGCAACGGCTTCAAACTATAGTGGCGAGAATGCTACAAACTCACAGTAGCATTGTCCGACGGTGCACCCACCATTGTTGCAAAAAAATATGGGGAGTGGTTTGGGTATTTTGGTCGTCTGCAGAAAAGAATTTGGGGTGGGAGTTTTGGATATTTTAGAGTGATATCGTTCTCCTCTGATTTGATATGTACGGAGGAGGCTGAAATTGGTGGTGGAGGTTTGTGATCTATGCGAGATGTGCGGCGATTTGGATGCGGTGGTGGGGGGTTAGGTGTGGTGGTTTTCGATCTCGAGGGTCTTTTTCTGGTTTGGATGCGGTTGTGGTGGTTCTGTGTATTTTGGCGTGATGTAGTGGTTCATGGTGGTTGTTGGGAGGTGGTGGTGAGGTCATTTTCTGCTGCTGGTGGTGAGGTCATTTTCATTGGAGGATGGTGGTGGTTGTTGGGGGGTGGTGTCGGTGGTGGCGTCGGCGGTGGTTTATGTGGTGTTGATATTGGTGTTGGCGGCAGTGGTGTGTTTCTGTGGTGTTGGTGTTGACGCGATGGTGTTGTGTTGATAGTGGTCACAAATGATTTGTTGATTGTGACCAATAAATACTTTGTGACCTACAAATTTATTAATTTGTGACCAATAAAATTAATTTGTGACCTATAATTTGATATTTTGTGACATAAAAGAAGTTGTGTGACTTATAAATTTCATGATCTGTGTCCGATGAATAAATTTTGACTTTTAAAATTTTAATTTGTGACCAATTAACGAACTGTGACCTATAAAATTTTTGAATTGTGACCTTAAAATTTTTAAATTGTGACCAAATTTCATATATCCGTGACCTTTACATATTTATTAATTAAATCATAAATAAATTTTAATGAAAACCTGATTTTTGAAATTTAAAACTTATTTCCTTAATTTTGAAAGAATATTTATTAAAAATCTGACTTTCTTTTGTTGCAAAAGTTATCCAGCCATAAGGAATTAAATTGGGCCCGTGGACAAGGCGAGAAATTGATTCCAATTCTCAATACAAACTTGCCTTGACCCAGTCCACAGCTAGCCGAGTTGCATGGCAACCCCTCAAATAAGGTAAAGCAAGAAAAGTCACGTCATTTGGCCCATTGCTAATAAGTTCGACATTCGAGAACGAGTTAACCTACTTGTAAAAAAATTGTTGACAAAATATGTGTTGACAAGATCTCGATCAATGATTTCAAAAGCTGTTTTTTAAATCATTGATTCAGATCTTGCCAACGTATATTTTGTCAACAATTTTATAATCCAATTTTGTACATAGCATTGCTCTTTGAGATCGGTAGCTTGAATACCATATTACCAATTGGGTTTCTAGTTTAATCATAGTACTTAACTTTTGTAATAAAGAAAATGAATTTCCAAGAAAAAAGATGAAATATCCCAAAAATAGTTTATGCAATGAAAAATGCATCTCAAACTCGAGTCAAAACAAAAGAAAACCAATAATGAAAAGAGCACCTCAGAAACTAAAATTACAAATATAATCAAATTATATATTGATATTTGATGTACATAGGTGGTTTAACTACAAAATAACCTCATGTTGTGTCGGAGGAGTATTTCAGAGTCTATTTTATTGAAAAGAAAGAAATATAAAGGTTGGACATTCATCTCCGTCGTGATAGACACGGTTGCGCCCTAGATCCTTTAACATTGTTCTTGAAAAGCAAATGGTATATGTGGTTCATCTCCTTGTTGCCATTGACTCTGTCTTTACCGATCTAACATCTTCATTATGGTGACATTGGATAGAGCTCAAAGCTAAAACTCATTTACAAAGAAAGATTGTCCAACGTGCTTATAATCTTACAAGATACGCCCTTCAAGAACTGGATGAGAGATCGTTGATTTCTTCCAATCAAACAATGACATTATATCTGTTTATCAAAAGATAGGAACCCAAAGAAATGAAGACGGGAAGAAGAAAATTAAACACCCTCTTGTTGACAAAATTCATCTTTTGATCAGATCCTTCTTCTGCAATAGTTTCGAGTTTTGGCGCATTCGAAGTCTTATGAGGAAATATGAGAGGGGACGGAGCAACCTCCTCAATCCAATAGTGCATGTAACCCATTTGCTTTCCCATGACTTGGAATCAATAAAATTCTTTGAGGGGAAAAACAGCAGTATTGTGTTGTGCAGAAGCAGATGCAAGAGGAAGAAGATGAGAATGGAATTAATGGGAATGATTACATTAAACTGCAGTTTATATAATAAATTGGAAACGTAAAAGAATAGGAAAAATCTTTGGACGAGATTGATTTTGAATAAATTAAGAAAATGATTTAACATTGTTTCTAGAGGAAGTTTAGTCAAATCCGACAGAAGCGGGATTCTTGGAAGGCTCTTCCGTAGACTTGATGAACAAATTTCTGGGGAGATTTAATCCATGGTTCTAGAAGAGATTTGACCACATAAATTTTATTTATTTTTAAGTTAAACTTAGGGCATGTTTGAGCCCAAATTTTTTTTTTTTTTTAAATGTAAAAAACATTTTGAAAAAGTAGATTGATGGAGAATTTATTGTAAAAAAATATGAAATTTTTTTNTGCAGTTTATATAATAAATTGGAAACGTAAAAGAATAGGAAAAATCTTTGGACGAGATTGATTTTGAATAAATTAAGAAAATGATTTAACATTGTTTCTAGAGGAAGTTTAGTCAAATCCGACAGAAGCGGGATTCTTGGAAGGCTCTTCCGTAGACTTGATGAACAAATTTCTGGGGAGATTTAATCCATGGTTCTAGAAGAGATTTGACCACATAAATTTTATTTATTTTTAAGTTAAACTTAGGGCATGTTTGAGCCCAAATTTTTTTTTTTTTTAAATGTAAAATACATTTTGAAATAGTAGATTGATGGAGAATGTATTGTAAAAAAATATGAAATTTTTTTAAATTTACGTGTAATATTATTTTATTAAAAAATGTGTAGTTAAAAAGAAAAAAAAATTAATTTTAAAAAATATAAGGATAAACAAGGGCTTACTCGTTTTATATAGAAAATAAACGATGACTTGACTTAAAAAAAAAAAAAAGTAACTTCTAAACCTAATCAAAACTTGCTTTGTTAAAATGTTTTGATCTAATTGGAGCCATGGTGGATTGGATAATTAAATTAAACTCAATAATTCATGTGAAATTCGAAAGACTTTGAGCCGAATTTATTTATAATATAAGAGAGCTCTATTGAAAGTAATATATTAATTATAACTCCCGGACGGCAGATAGCCTATTAAAATAAATATTTGTAGTTACTCTATCTTTGAATCTGTGAAGATTAGATGGTAATTATAAGGCTTAACTGTTTCCGAAATAATTAAATTTTGAGTGGCTTTAAAATGTTATTGAAACATCACTAAACTCTACAAAATGCTCTGCATTCATCGCTCATTAAGATTCTGTGTGTTGGCTTGAACGGAACTTTAAAATGTTGCTGAAAGCCTTTCTAAGTGGAACAAATGGAATCCTTAGAAGTGATGAATGGGAGAACGTTTTGACAATGTTCAATCACATTTCAATAACATTTTAAAGTTCGATAAGTTTTTCATGATGCGACTCAAAGTTCAGTTTTTTTAAAACAATTAACCTGCAAATATAAAATACTCAATTAATGAATATAGACAAACTGCATTGATGTAACAGCTTCATAATAAACATGGGCTTTGTACTTCAGCAGCAGCAATCTAAGTACATCGAATAACAGTTATACGAGGAAGACTTCGCTTGCATAATTTCCAGAAAACACGTTGTTTAGAAGTGGTGGAAAAAGAAGAAACATATTTGGATGTCTGGAGGTATACTTCTGAAATGTCTGGTTTACGAGTATTAGACGACTCAACAAGCTTGTCGTCCGCAATTTCTTCGTGTATTGTTTCGAGGGATACCTGACGTTGGAGCCTCGATACATGGAGATAGGGAGCTGGTGCAACTGCCGAGAATGGAGTCCGGCCGGGTGAAGTTCCCCAGGGCCAAGTCTCCGTAGCTTGAGGGATTTTTTTTTGCCTGAAGACATCGCAAGGGCTAAAACATTGGCTTCCATTTCTTTGTCCACTGAAAATTGACAGATGAACCCAGAATTTCACTTTTTCAGTTCAATCCATTCGTCAGCTTTTTGGTTTAATCAGTTAACCCAGTCGAAACGGCACTCCTGAAACTTAAACTTGATACTTCGATCAATACCTCACATCCTAGTGAATTGATTCCAAGGTGAGAATTAAGCATGTTTGGTTAAGCTTATAAGTAGCTGATTCTTACCTTTTTTCATTCTTGTTTCCACAGTAACCATTCCCTTGCTAGCAAAATAAGCTTGGCCAAATATCCTAATAGCCAGACATGTCTTCCCCTGAAGTGCCACTGTTCATGCCATAAAGAAAAGGCTACTAGAGAGAGGCTCAGTTCAAGAAAAAGAGGTTACAATATTTTGCATATAACCATCCTCCTCTTTTCACATCAAACATTTTCTGGCGCATGTGATTTGTGGGGTCGGATACACGATATGGAAAAGTAATCTGCTTTCTCGACCAATTTGAAGCTGATATGCTTCTTACAGGTATTGGTGTTGGGAGCGAGAGAGCTCCTGCATCAATCAAAACATTTTTAGTCTACACTTCCGGAAATATGTTTAATGTCTTTAGTCGAAAAAGTCTCAGCAAGCACTCAAATCAGAATTAAATACTGATGCAATGAATTAGGAGAGATGACACATTTCCACACCACACATATGCAAGTTGCAACTATAAGAGTCTCGACCATAAAATTAAAATAAGTCTGAAAATGATAAACAGGGGACAATGAAATACTTACGAAGATTAATCACATCAAATTCATCGTTCTTCTTGAAGAATACCTAGCTTTTCTATTCAGATGTTCAAGGGTCACTCCTGCCCTTTCAATTCATTCACACAATAGATATCAGAGGCAAATGAACCAAACAAAATCTTATTGAATGTAGATAGCATAAAGCTGAGTGTGGAAGTTTTACAGAGAATAAAAACCGTTCAATTAATTAGGACTTTAAACGAGCGCTCTTCCATATTGAGAGCCGTGTTGTGGCCTGTAGTCTTACTGTGCCCAGGCCTTTGCACTTTTCTGCATGGGTCGGACTGACTGAAGCCTATAGAAAAGGGGGACCGTGACTCACCATGGACCACCCCAATAGAGTCCAGGTTTGCACATTATCAATTTTCAATTGAAATTTAAAGGCAGCTTCTATTTTTATCCAAAAAGTGCAAATTCAAAGCTTTCAATGCCAACAAAAGCAAATTAACATCTACCCAAACACAGACTCGCAGCATTATATGGCACCAACAACACAGTTTTCTCATTTTAGTCTTCTCTACAGTCCTACTGATAAGGCTATCTCATTTGTGTAACCAGCAAACTTTGTTATCTGCGTATAAATACCAAAGGTAGGAAACAAAACAAATGGCTTAAAATGATAAAAACTTTTCATTAGGACTACCAAACCAATTTAAGCCGGAGGCATACATTCATAATTTCATTCAATGGCTCGAATTTAAGTCAATCTTAGCCCCGTAAATTTTAACTAGTCTATATGCCTCATCTTCTCCTTCACACACACCCCCAATGTCTTGTCCAGCCTATTAATCTCACGACGGTGGAAGAAAATATGCCATATGCTTGCATTACTAGATATATTACCAAAGAAGCACCATCACAATTTGTGACTTTTGATGCACCGAGCATCAATGATGTTAGTAACAATTCACGAAGAGGAAGCTAGTACATATGATTTTCTTTCTGCGTTTTGCAAGAATTTACTTCAATCATCATCTTGCACTGCCGCTTCATCATTGAACACAACCAAATCTAAGCATGTTTTGAAGAAAGTTGAGAAGCATTTGTTTGTGTTTAGCGAATAAAGGCCAAATTTTGGGGCTTATCCTCAAGATTCAGCCACCTCATAAGTCCAGTGATTATCTAATTTTTTTTCAGCTGGTCCAAAATATTTGCTCTTCTGATTTGTGGGTGTCAAAGAAGTTCGGTAAAGAGCCAAGACTTGTAAAGACCACATAAATATCGATAGCAATGAAATATTTCCCCATTGCATATATGTAAACTCGATGATGCCTTAATCCCTACATATGAGATCAATAACAAAGACCAAAAACTATGCAACGCGTGTGCGCACGAGGCTCTAATTATTTTTTATTTTATCCATTGCCCATTCCTCTATAACCCAGTGTCATATATTCTTAATAACGATAATGTCACTTAGGGGCTGTCCGAGCCTGCTTTTTGAAGCAAAAAAATTGATTTCATAACCGTTACGTGTAAAATCAGGCCGTCTTTTTTGACCAACCATCTCAAAGGTAAGGTCTACTTTGGCAAAACAACTGTAAATGCTTCAATTTTAAGCTGATAAAGAATCAGCACCAGACATGGTCTTAATTTCCTAGAAGTGTTTTTTCACTGATAAGTGTGCGAACATCCTAAGCTAACACTCACATTAGTCTAAAGGATGACCGGAGAATCACCATTAAGGTCGTTAGACCTACTCTATTGAAGGTTTATGGAAAACGGACATAGGATTAAGGCAGTAAGCTGTAACTTAACCCAAAAAGAAGAGATGAAGGGAAGGATATATGTTTATGTATGCAATCATGTTACATATACATCTTTTCTACATTGAGTCACGTGACGACAAATAATTGGACAGTTTTGAAAAAAAATTACACTATCATGTCCATCACTTTTTGAATTTCAATGGAACGTACACAAAGATATAAACCAAAGAATGTACGCTTAAACATTATTCTTATGTATGTTCCCTTGTATAAGTGGAGAGTGAGGAAAAGAGGAAAAGGTAGACATAGAGCATCAAGAAAAACCTTTCGAGGCTTACGCCTTGAGTACCATCTCATATGACCCTTTCATAGAAGGTCTCAGAACTTGTGCCTTAAATGTCATTTGTGAGACTTATGCCTCAAGGCCAAGTCTTATAAAGCGACTAAAGCGTTCGCCCAGGAAATATATCTATTCTCAATGCAACCTGATAATTTACCTCATTGGATTTTATTTTTTTTATTTTTTGAAAGAGAATCAAAGAATTTCATCTCTCTTCTACGTCATTGAATTTGGACTTTAATTTATATTTTAAGTTGATAATTGTGTTAAAGTCAATATTAGCGGCATTAAGTGTGCCTTGAGGAATTTTTTTTTTTACCGTGTCAAGTCTTGTTAGTCAAGTATAATATGCCTGGTTTGAATTCCATTATTTGGAAAAAAAAAATAGATTTTGAAATAGTGATTTTTGAAGGAACGTGTGGTTGAAAATGAGTTCGAAAAAAAATGTATTGCTGAAAAATGGGGCTTAAAAAAGCATTTTCAATTAATAAAACTTAATAAATAAAATATTTTATTAGAGAGTAACGTGGGTTGGGTGGATAAGGCCACTAATATAATATTTACCATTATTGTTTTTTATAATGTGAAATATGTGAGTAAAGACAGAAATTTTATGTCATAAATTAATAAAAGGTATTAAAAAAAACTTCAAGGTAGCAGCAATTAACATTTTCAAACCTTGGACCAGTTGGTATTTGATGCACTAAAATAGTGCCAAGTGTTTCTATTTTCGATATTTATGTTGTTTTTTTTTTTTTCAATAGAAACACCAAAACACGGATTTGAAAAAGCTCTAAATGAATCAATTCTCGTTTGAAAAAGCTTTTGCCCTATTTGTCCCTCGTTATAAATGGAAGAATAGAGTTTTGAATAATATTTTTTGGAGAATATATAGTTAAAATTTTAAAAAAATTTATTGATTTGTGTGTAGAATATTTTATTGTGTGAATGTGTGGAGAAATGATACTGTAGCAAACAATTTAATTTTTAAAGGATGACAAACACACCTTTTATTGGAACTCCATTTTAACTTTAATGCATTTTCTTCTTTCTTCTTTTCAACTATATATTCTTAATAAAATAATATTGCAAGTAAATTCAAAATGTTTTCCTTATTTTTTAACTGCAAGTTCTTCAAAAGATGACATTTTAAAATACCTTTTTTCTTTTTTAAAAAAAAAAAACTCACTAAAATGGAGTCCAAACGAGCTAAATTATAATTTAAATTGATCATACACACTTTTTGTCCACTCATTCTACGAGCGCACAACATATTATAGGACTTGTTACTTAGCCCTTATTTGATCTTCGTTATTTTTTAAATTATTTATCTCTTCTTTTTAACTACAAATTTTTCAATAAAATAATATTACGTACAAATTTATAAAATTTTCTTATTTTTAACCACATATCCCTCATTAAATCATTATTCTAAAATGTATTTTGACAAAAACAAAATGTTTCTATTTTCGATATTTATGTTTTTTTTTTTTTTTTTTCAATAGAAACACCAAAACACGGATTTGAAAAAGCTCTGAATGAATCAATTCTCGTTTGGAAAAACTTTTGCCCTGTTTGTCTCTCATTATGAAATGAAGAATAGAGTTTTGAATAATATATTTTGGAGAATATGTGGTTAAAATTTTAAAAAAAAAATTATTAATTTGTGTATAGAATATTTTATTGTGTGAATGTGTGGAGAAATGATACTGTAGCAAACAAATTTAATTTTTAAAGGATGACAAACACACCTTTTATTGGAACTCCATTTTAACTTTAATGCATTTTCTTCTTTTCAACTATACATTCTTAATAAAATAATATTGCAAGTAAATTCAAAATATTTTCCTTATTTTTTAACTGCAAATTCTTCAAAAGATGACTATTTTAAAATGCCTTTTTTCTTTAAAAAAAAAATCACTAAAATGGAGTCCAAACGAGCTAAATCATAATTTAAATTGATCACACACACTTTTTGTCCACTCATTCTATGAGCGCACAACATATTATAGGACTTGTTACTTGGCCCTTGTTTGATCTCCATTATTTTTAAATTATTTATCTCTTTTTTTTAACTATAAATTTTTCAATAAAATAATATTACGTTCAAATTTTTAAAAAATTCTTATTTTTAACCACACATTTTTTTATCAATCTACTATTTTAAAATGAATTTTTAGCAAAAAAAGGGGGCTCAAATAGGCACTTAATTTATAATTTTAGCAGTACGAGACAAATTATACTAAAAACAAAATGACGTAAAATGTTTCAGAATTATGTCACGTGATATTAATTTCAAACTACACTTCTCTCTTCGATCTTGTAACTCAGCCCGTTTGGCCTCCCAATAAAATTATAATATTTTTTTTTTAACTACATTTTCTTTAAAAAAATACCATTCCAAAAATCATAATACTAAATAATAGGTGCCAAACAATAATTAATGTCATGCACAAAATTATTGTTATCCAAAACGTTCTTCAAGTCCATGGTCCTTTGGAGAATTGCAGCTGCGCTCTTAGACCTTTCAAATTATTGTAGAATATATCTACATATTTCATTTTTATAGCTAAGGTCCCAAACCTTTAAAAAGATAACAGTTGGAGGACATGAAGACAGAATCCCTCCGTTCCTCCGTCAATTAACTAAAAAATTATTTGAAGTTATTCTGACCAATTAAATGAAGGGTAAAATGGTTGAGGGAATAGTAATTAGGTCATTTTAATCTTCACTTAATTGGTCAGAATAAGTCAAAATTTCAATTTTTGTGGTCAACTAATAGAAGAATGAATGGATTTCCTCATGTCCTCTAACCACCATGGTGGTTAAAGATTTGGGACCCTAACTGCAAAAATAAAAGATTTTGATATAATCTGCAATAATTTAAAAGGTTTGAAACTCTAGTCGCAATTCTTCCTTCACTTTATTAAACAAAATGAGAAAAATAAATAATTAAAATAAAAGATAAAATTGAAAACTTGATTGAGAGGAAGTCGTAGGGCTGCAACCTGGATCATCGAAAATGGAGGGTAATAGGCTTTGAACCCCCATTAATTGTGAGAAGAGGTCAATCGACATGTTAAATTTTATCTGACAAAGAGGTTTAATTCTTATTAACGGAATCAAGCTACTCGGACAGGGTTGTTGACAACCCATAACAGGGTTTTAAAATATTCGACGTGTCAACTGAAATATCAATAATACTTCTTGTACAGTCTCCATTACAGTTAGTTTGACATTATTTTGTCATTTTATGTGTGTTTTATCCATTATATCCTTACTTCTAAAAATTATTTTATGCAATTTACTCCGCATATAAAATATCAGAGCTTAGTAACGAAATTGAAGAAAATTTTTAAAATGAATAAAAAATATAAAATGATTTAAGAAGTATTACAAAATATTAATATATTAACTAATACTAATCGAATTGAAATACAAGAATTAGCAACAAATTTAATTATTGAATTTAAATCTCTAAGTGAAGAGATAAAACNGTGGGATGGGCGAGTACCTTTTGGTTAGCATCGAGGATAGAAATTAAATCATGATACGCTTTTGTTTGATTCACATTAAAATTTTTATTTTCATTATTATACTTATTTTTAATCACACATTATTCAATAAAATAATATTTTCATCGCATCAATAATTTTTCCTTCCTTTTCAATCACACATTCTCCATCAATCTACTATTCCAAAATACATACTTCCAAAATAATGTGACTCAAACACGTCCTACGTGTACATTTTCTTTTTACATTTTGCTACATTACGATACAATATCGGACTGTTTAAATATTATACAATTTTCACCCGATCAACACTTGTCAACATTGACAATATCAATAATCATGTCATGAAAGAGTATTCAAGTGGTATTTTCCTAAAAATAAATGGTGCATGGATAGAAAGTAATTTGCCTTTTAATGAATATTTTATAAATATTTGTTAAATATATTCAAATCGTGGGACGATGGTCCTACCAATAACATTGCAAGATTTAACTTTGAATAAGTATCGAGGCATGATTATTTAGAAGGAATCAGGTAAGTATGTTGGCTTCAAGAACTCAAATATCTTGCTATTAAGAGATCTCATATCGCGTCCTTGTCTGCATTTTATTATCTGGACACTCAAGCATAACCTTATGCACCAAAATGACGAGACCAGGAAAGGAGTCGTTGATCATTACAAACAATTAAATCAACTATCAATACAAGATATATCGAGGAATTTGCGTGGAAGACATTGTGGTGGAAGGGGTAGGTCCAAGTTTTTGCTGGAAATAATATATATATACTCTTTGTGAAAACGATAATAATGGCTAAAGACCATAAATTATCATTTTTAAGTATTTATAAGTTATGGATTCTACAGAATATATGAATAATGAGAAAGAATGAATTCAACAAATTTAAATCATATTTTGTGTCCGTTTGATTTTGTTAAAATTCATATTTTTAGTAAATTTTAAGAAAAATTGATGAAATGTATGGTTGAAAAATTAATAAAAGTTATTTATTTCATGAAATGTGTAGTTAAAATTTATTAACATCCGACCTGCGACCTAATTAAATCCGATTGTTAAATACACTTAGAGGTCAGCTCGGTACGACGTGGTTCAAGTGAAAATAATGATTATAGATTCATTACACACTGTTAAAACATTCAATCAAATTAATAATTATATTCAGAACTTACGTCAGCGCCCACTTATTTCACCAATCATATATTATAACTTTGCTCACTCACTAGTTCATTAATTGTTAGGGACCCACTTAAAGAACCGTTTCATGATAAACTGACAAAGTTGACCTTAGTAACTAATGAAGGTGTGCCAGTAATGTACTTTTTCAGTTTGACGCTGATGATTGACAAAACATAAATGCAAGATACTAGATCTTCTTTTTCTATAAATAAGTGTAAGGTATCATTAGACGGAGGAGGACACCTTGGGATGAAAAAATATCTCATTTGATGAACTCTTGTAACGTATAGGTGGTTATCAATAAAAATCTTTATTTTTCTTTTTATCTATTTTGAAAGTTGACTTGAATTGATCCATACACTTTTTAACGTCAACAAAATTAATTGGTGATTTTGACTAAATTTTCATCATCATCATCATTATCATCATCATAAACCAAACACGAGCTTTAAACTTTACCAAACATGCACTCGATTTTAATATTTTCAAATAAAAATATCCTACCTCTAAATAACTGCATACATTACAAGGTTAAAAATTTAAATTGTCAAATAAATTTTGCACAATATTTTTTATTAGCTGCAACTTTAAAAGTTTTTTTTAGATGATTATCATACTTATCAAATTGTTATTTCATAGCCATCAAATTTTAAAAGTTTTTCGGATGGTTACTGAACTAATCAAATTATTATGTCATGGGATATTAAACTTTAAATTTTTTCAGATGGTCACCAAACAAATATATTTGTTATCTTATCCATTATTCAATAACTCACCTTTAGAAAATTCGACAAATTGACAATCGAAAATGCTAACATAGCACGTTATTATCGCTTCTTGATGAAAATCAGAAAAAACATAATTTAATCTATAAAAGTGCTTATAAAAAATATATTAGATTTTAACCTTTGCATGATTCCCTTTATTTATCTATATTTTCATTTAGTTTTTTTTTTCTAGTTAGCTGCACTTTTAAGTGCATACTTGACTAATTTTATTGTCAATTAACGACAATAATGTGTTATATTAGTGTTTCTGTTTGTCCAATCGTCAAATTTTATAGCTTAGCTATTTTGTGTGGATGAGATAACGATTTAATAAATTTGATCACCATCTGAAAATTTTTTAAAGTTTAATGGTCAATGAGATAATGCTTTGATTAATTTGGTGATCATCCGAATTTTTTTTTTAAGTTTAATAGCCAAATGGATAATCATTTGATAAGTTCGACGACCATCCGAAAACCTTTTAAAATCTAATGATCAATAAAATACATTGTGTAAAATTCAATAATCATTTGAATTTTTAACTCTTTTAAGTTATGTCGCTAACTCGATGCAGACTGCTGTGGACTACTTTGTAAAGCGTTTTACATAACCTATGTTTGGTAGAACTTAAGATTTAGATTTTTATTATTGTCAAAATTAATAATTAATTTTAATAATATTTTTCAAATATATATTTTATCAATTTTTATTAAAATTTGTTAAAATCTGATTGATGAAGTAGCCATGTGCCACGCGCTGACAAAATCCGTATTCAAACAGAACTTTTCGGTTTCGACTGTAAGATCCAAAAAGGCCTCATTAGAGATATATTTTACACCTTACCTCACTGAAACCCCACCCATTTGGTCATCTCCACCAGTTGGGACACTATTTCGTATTATCGAAACCTTAGTCATCGCAGCATATTTAATAAGCTTTATTCCCTCTTTGATTATTATTAAACAATCATATAAAATTGCAAGTCTACAACCAATAAGCATTACCAATCCCATTCATCTCGCCGATCTTCAAGTTTCTCTTTTTCATAATCTTGAATCCAATCTCATTAATCTTGATAATCCGACACATCTCAACTCCACCCCACCAAAAGAGTATGTCAAATCATTAATTAAAATCCCATATTTAGACGGACCCTATAGGTTTTTTCGGTTTCTTAATCATTATCAATGACATCTCTGTTATTTTCTTCTGTTTCAAAAAGTTTTTTGTTTTCTCCTGTGGTAGTAGGGTTGAATATCTTTAAAACTGCTTGATCTGAATTTTTTTTCCTTGGTTTTTTTATTCTATACTTGCAATTTTCTGAGAAAAAAAAAGAAGAAAGATGAATGTGGCGAAGTCTCAGGTGTGGCAGCCTTGCAAAAAGAAGAGGCTTTAGAATCTAGGAAACCAGAAAATATTGAAAAGAAGCCTTTTTTATCTAGAGAGAAAGAGGGAGGGACAAGAAACAGGAAAATAATGGATGGGATTTGTATTGGAAAATCGGCGTAGTCCACGAGAATAACCAGTGTTGATCAATCAATACACAAAGAGACATACAAAGAGAGAGAGATACAGTGCTTGTGCATGGCGACGACATCGAGATCAGGCGGCGGTAGCAGTGGTGGAAGTGGGAGGACGCGCGTAGGGAGGTATGAACTGGGTAGGACTCTGGGCGAAGGGTCATTTGCGAAAGTGAAGTTTGCAAGGAATGTCGAGACAAATGAGAATGTGGCCATCAAGATTCTTGATAAAGAAAAAGTTCTTAAGCACAAGATGATTGGCCAGGTACTGTTGGATTAATTATTTTCTTGTTTCTATATCACGTTCAGCTTTTTTATTTCATGGGTTTTACTTATTTTGGTGTTTGGGTCTTGCTTTAGATTGTGTTATGTACTGAAGAAGTTTCCTTTGACTTTTCAATTTTATGCACTGATGTTTTTTTTCTTTACCATTTTATTGATCTGTAGTGTGGAATGATTATATTGAAATTTATTTTGATAGATTGAGCTATCATATATTGATGTACTCATCATGGATGATGCGGATAAGTGACTGTAAAATATCATACAGCTGCTACATTAAATCTCAATTACAAGCTGATCACACTGGGATTAATTTTATATGAATTTTTCTTAAAGTTTTGTTTCACAGGTCTTTTATTTTGGGCACTTTCCATAGTTGCCTGGGTGTATTTCTTCCTTATTTGCCCACTTGACATATTTAAAAACGTTTCTGATTGTATCTTAATGTTGTTATAACCTGCAGATTAAGCGCGAAATCTCCACCATGAAATTAATCAGACATCCAAATGTCATCCGCATGTATGAGGTTGGAATTCGACTTGTTTAACCAACTTCTCGAGGAACAATTAGGCATGTAGTGCTGGATGTTCCTGGATATGTGGATTTTGTATGTGTTTCTTGTATATTAACTTTCAAGTTTGATAGTTTCATAACTGATGAATATGGTAATCTAGGTTATGGCCAGCAAAATGAAGATATATATTGTTATGGAATTCGTTACTGGAGGTGAACTCTTTGACAAAATTGTAAGTTTATGATTGCTTCTGTCTTATGATTCCAGTATGATAATCTAATTAGATATATTTGAACAAAGTGCAAACTTGGTATCACTTTTTTGAGGCCAGGCTACTAAAGGCAGGCTGAAAGAAGACGAAGCAAGAAAATATTTTCAGCAGCTCATCAATGCAGTAGATTACTGCCACAGCAGAGGCGTTTACCACAGAGACCTGAAGGTGAGGATGGAACTTATTTTAAGTTGCTCTCTTAATTTTTTGTTTTTATTTTTCTTGAAACTTGGAATTGATGTATTTTGGGGGACAACAAAATACTGGTTTTAATTTCATTCCTTTTCATGAATTATAGCCAGAGAATTTATTGTTGGATGCCAATGAAGTTCTTAAAGTTTCAGACTTCGGATTGAGTGCTCTACCTCAGCAAGTTCGGGTTAGTAGACGGTTCGTTGTATCGCATGAAAAACATGCCATTCTTTTGTACTCCACATTCTGTTTTTATTTCCTGTTTGGTGCATAAGGACATTTATACTTTTCTATAGAAGCATTACAAGTTATTTTGTAGGTTCTATCCACTTCATCATAGAGCAAAAAAGTAGGGAGAAAAATCATAGTAAATAAAAAAGGACGAACTTGCACTGCAGCTTATTTTCTTTCTTTTGAGAGAATTTATGCTATTCGATTAATGTCCCGGAAGGCATGTGGTTTTGATTATTGGTATGTGTCGAAAGCAATTTCAACAATGAATGCTCCTCAAAAGTGAGTATACAGATCCAAAAAACATGTAGAACATGGCTAATCTTAATTAATAAAGTTAGGGCACCTTTTTCTTGATCATAATCTTGTCGATATAGTAACATTAACATAACTAAAGATGCACGAAATTTTTCAAGCTCAATTTCTCAATTTGTTTGTGTAGGAAGATGGGTTACTTCACACAACATGTGGAACACCAAATTATGTTGCTCCTGAGGTATATAATTAGCTTTTGGTGCAAATCCTGTAATTTTTATTTTCTGAATAATTATTTTCATGCTCTCTTTTTGGTTCGCTAATTATCCAGGTGATCAACAATAAAGGTTATGATGGAGCTAAGGCAGATCTCTGGTCATGTGGTGTTATCCTTTTCGTCCTTATGGCTGGCTATCTGCCTTTTGAAGAATCAAACCTTGTGGCATTATACAAAAAGGTAATTTTTACGTCTTCATTTTCCTGTTCACCATTTTCAGAATTTAGATTTCTCTGTATTATGTGCTTTTGAAGCGAATTGATTTTGTCTTATCTCTGAAGTCTTATGTAAAATTTGAGAACCCAGTCAAAGAAAATTGATTATTTGGGGTTGACATATTATTTTTTTCTGCTTCGACAAATTATAGTGGTTCGAACCAAGTAAAAATGTGACAGATTCTTTAGAAGGCATATTGTTATTTTTGTGCTGGTAGCTGTAAAAGAGGGGGCATTCTAAGCCTATATTGCTTTCTTGTTTTTCTAGATTTTTCCTCTATAAAGTTTTCAGTTGCATGACATTTCTTATCAAATGTGGGACTATTTGCTGTTTGTGTTTTTTGGAGTCAACCTCAATTGATCTTGCTTTCACATGATTGCAGATATTTAAGGCTGAGTTTTCATGCCCTCCTTGGTTTTCCTCCAGTGCAAAGAAATTGATCAAGAAGATCCTGGATCCCAATCCATTGACAGTATGTTGACAATTTTTTTGAGTTTATCAGTTATTGTCTCTCCGCATTTTATGTTTGTACTAGAAAAAGGAACAAGAGAAAGCAAAAAATCAAAAAAAGTTCAGAAACTTATTTATATTTTAATAAAAAAATTAAGGGGCCGTTCTCTTTGGCCGTTTTGGGTCGTTTTCTGTTTTCGATTTTTCAAAACAGTGAAAACGCGTTCTCTTTCCTATTTTCGAAAACGCGTTTTCGAAAACGAAAAAAAATTTGTACACAAACCAAAAAACGATAAAATCATCGTTTTGGACGTTTTCAAACCAATCCCACAAAAAACTTGAAAATAAGGGAAACAAACTTGAAAACAAGGAAAACAAGGGACACAGAGAATATTTTTGAAAATGTAAAAAAGAACACATTTTTAACAATCTCAAAATACACCCCCAAAACACAAAACTCAAAATGAATTCAAAACTCAAAACACAAAACTGAAACACAAAGAGAACGGCCCCTAAGTGTCTCACAACCTATTTGGTAAATTTGGGTTGTTTTTGTTGTCATGCCGACTACAACTTTGGAAGCCATGTATGATTTTGTCATGTGAAACAGCGCATCACAATTGCTGAGGTACTTGAGAACGATTGGTTCAAGAAAGGATATCAGCCACCTGTTTTTCAACACGAGGATGTTAGTCTTGATGATGTTAATGCTATTTTTAATGAATCAAAGGTTAGTATCTCTGTAATGCTCTCCTAATATAAATTCCAGAGTGCTTTTCGTATCATGCACCTTGGTTACTTATTTCAACGGAACATAAGTTGGCTATTTTTCGTTTGCATTCAGGAATCTCCTAACCTTGTCGTGGAAAGGCGGGAGGAACGCTTCACCACACCGGTGACAATGAACGCCTTTGAGCTTATCTCCAAAGCTCAGGGTCTCAACCTTGGTTCTCTCTTCGAAAAACAAATGGTGCGTTTTTTAGATTTGACATGGGAGTGATCAAATAACTCAATTTTGAGAATTTGAAGAGAATGCTCGACATTTTCTCTGATGACAGGGACTCGTTAAAAGAGAAACGAGATTCACATCCAAATGTCCTGCAAATGAGATAATCTCAAAAATTGAGCAAGCTGCAGTGCCTTTGGGGTTTGA
The DNA here is from genome assembly GCA_903798255.1 of Fraxinus quadrangulata. Classification (NCBI taxonomy): domain Eukaryota; kingdom Viridiplantae; phylum Streptophyta; class Magnoliopsida; order Lamiales; family Oleaceae; genus Fraxinus; species Fraxinus quadrangulata. Next base: position 84,391 of record CAIGRB010094484.1, on the reverse strand, counting down.
TGTGAAGAAAAACAACTATAAGGCAAGCGACACACTTTTCGATGTTTTCATCACACATTTCTCTTATTTGACTTGGAATATTATTTGTAGGACAGTAGAACATAGCTTTTGTACCTCTCTCTGTAGTGCATGTTCAGCAATTGCTTTTGATTCTTAAATTTTGAGCAACTTTTCCACTTGTGATGTTTGGGTATCATCTTTCTCAGTTGAAACTTCATGGGGAGAAGACTGGGCGCAAGGGTCATCTATCGATTGCAACAGAGGCATGTCGTATAAAGAAGCTTGTGAATTGCTCATCATACAACAGAAAATATTTTGATATTGCGGGTTTTTTAACCGATATTTTATTGCAGATTTTTGAGGTGGCTCCTTCTCTTCATATGGTCGAGCTTCGCAAGGCTGGAGGAGATACCTTAGAATTTCACAAGGTAATAAAGAAACTTTATGACGGATAGAAATAACTCGCCATCCAAATGTGCCATTTTTATGTGAATGAAAAGATTGAATAATTTTATCTGCGTTTCTTATTCGAAGAAGTATCAGCTGTGTTTATGAGTTCAATTTTGACATTTCTCAACATGCAGTTCTACAAGAACCTCTCAACTGGGCTGAAAGATATTGTCTGGAAATCAGGTGATGAAGTGAAGGACGAAGAAGTGATTAGTGGTATGTTACCGTAATTGATTTTCCGTGATTCTTGAGTTAGCAGTTTTTGGTGTAGTTCTACATATGGTGCGATTATGAATTGGTGAACCATTCTATAATATCATATCAATATGACTCTCACACCTAGTTAAGATGACAATTCATGACTCTTGTGAATCAAGTGACGATCCCTAATTTTGATAACAAATCAGAAAAGCATTCAGAAAACTAGAAAGCACACATAGATCAACATTTTTTCACCCTAACATAAAAGCATAAAAGCTTCTCGGCCACTGCAGGTTTTCACTATAATGAAAAATAAGACTTACCAGTTTTTCTTCACCTCTGAGGCACACACAAAATGGTCCCTTAAAATCCTTTTGCAAGTAGGAATATTTGGCCTATCTGTGGTGAAGAGGTAAGTCTTCAGTATGATTAGGTTCTACATTATCCAACAAGAACTTGAAAGAATTATTTCCTTGCCTATTGGCCCCTTGAGTGTCATTTCTCGACTACAATTTGCCGTGTTGGTGTTAGATTGCTTTGCTTGTCAAAAGGCTCACATGTTTATGTGCATTGTGCACGAGGATGTTACTATTATTATCTTGTTTAAAGATTTTACGGTAAGTTAGAACTTGTATAATTGGTATGTATTTAAGAATATACATCTCTCTACGAATTTGAACAAGGTAAGTAATAGTTTCACCTATGTTTACAGTTCTCTCTCTTTTGCCTTGCATTTTTGAATGACAAATTTGAAGGTATTTCTATTCTGAGTCTTGAATCGTTTCATTCTGTTTCTTATTGTACAGGTGCGGGTGGAGTTTCATCTTGAACAGTCGTTCTTTCAAGATATATGCGTGGAATTACACTTTTATGTAATAAGTCGTTACGACATGAATCTCTGTTGTTTTGGGAGTCCATGAGTTAGTATTGTTGAATTGCTTGTCATGTAAACTTCGATATAACTTAAGAATATACTTTGTATTACTTGTTATTAAGACCCACAAGGATCTTTTAGATTGGAACAGCTGTTTCTTCAATTCTCGTGTTATGTAAGAATCAATGTGTTATCATTGAAATTAGTTTCATATTTAAGATTTGAATCTATTATGGAACGTTTGGTCACAAGGTTTCTTGTGTAATAAACACTGGCCAGGTTGTTATTTTTGTCGTAGAAGGGGACAGGCTGATTAAAATCTCATCCAATCTATGGAAATCCTGTCTTGACCAATAAATTCAAACCAAAGTGCCAGGTGTCATTTGTAAGAACCAAATAAAAAGCGACGTGGTCTCGCGGATTGTTCACTTTCAGCATAAAGAACAGTTCCAAGCCTAAATTCGAGTATTTTGACAAGGAAATGGCGGGTGAATTGGAGGAACTGAGGAATTTCCACAGTATTTTGCATTTAGCTTGGAGAAGAGGATAAAGCCAAGCTCGTGGAAATTGTCAAAGTGTGAAATTGTAGTTAGTTTGCCATTGATGTTGAAGAGCACCGATGAGGAAGTTAGAGAGTTGTTAAGGCAAGTGGGTGGATAAGGGAGTTGAGTCATATCCCATCCCATCCCATCCCATCTTTGGTCATCTCAAAATCTTTCAATAAGTCGAACTGAATTATTCTACATCGTGAATTGAATTGAGTAGTAAAAAATGATTATTGACACCTATGTAAATTATCGGGAAGCAGACTTACTCAAGTAACACTTTTAGCACATTGTAATTTCCAGTTTGATTGACGAAAAAAGTAGTGTTGTAAATTTCCTATTTCTTTTCTTAGATGATGAATTAGATACTTTCGTGACAAGTTTAGTACCTTAAATAGAACAATCGATATAAAGACCGTGTTTTTTTTTTTTTTTTTGAACATAAAAGGAGGTGAAAATGGTAGAAGTTTACCGCTGAAGAATGAGAAAAGAGAAAAAAGGAAAAACATTTTTAATAATTTTTTATTAAAAAAAAGAAAGCAAATTAAGAACCTTTTTGAGCTCTATTTTTTTTTAATAGATTTTGTAATAATAATGTTTTTGAAGAATATGAGGTTAAAATAAAAAATAATTTTAAGTTTATGTGCAAATTATATATATATATATATACACACACATATATTTTTTGTTTTTTATTTAATTAATTAATTAATTATTTATTTATAAATGGATAGAAATGAAGGATGAATAAGTGGAAACAACTTTTGACTTCATTTGAATACGTTGTTGAAAATGATCAAGTTTGATTAATTTATTAATGATTTAAAAATTTGCCAAACAAAACCTAGTAAAATGATGGAAGGATAAAAAATNTTAGAGCTAAATGTATTAATGGTCACTGAATTAGAGCTAAAATTGAAAGCATCTCGTCAGTCATTAAACTTTGCTCCGTCATTATCCATTATTCTTCGAGTGAATGTCATTGTCGACATGGAGGACGAGAATATGATCTGACATGTTAATTCTTCCAACTCAACTTCATTTCATCAATTCAACACTATTCTTCAGATCACGACCATAACAAATTCGAGGAAATGCGTCTTTGATAATTAACAGCCATGGAAAAAGCATGAAATCCATAATCAAAAGAAACCTAGTTCATATTTCACGCAAAGTCGACATTGTAAACCTTAATCCAAAAAACACAGTTGTCGAAGCTCCCACCGAGGGCGGACATAGGATGGGTCATGGACTCATGGTGGGTCGCATGACCCACCAATTTTGAAACTTTGTTTTTTTTCTTTGTTTTTTTTTTTTTTTAAATTAATTTTGAAAGCCCAAATCTTTTACACGAACGGCCCAAACAAGTCCCACCAGTTTCTAATTCAAACTTGAAAAGAGCACGAACGACGGAGTTCATCCCGCGACTCCAGAGAAATCGCTCGAAATCTGCCGGTCACTGTGAGTCATCGGCGCCACCAGAAGTATTTGATTTCGGTTTTATTTCTTTTTCTAGCCACTGCTTGGATCTCTGCACTTCCTGTAAGTTTCAGTTAACCCTAACCTTCTAATTCCGGCTTCTGACTATTTGATGTCATATTTGTTTGTTGAAACTTGAAATTGGGGGCTTCTGTTTGAAATTGAGTTGCTGGGGCCTGGGCCTGGGGATTATGTTTATGTGAATTGTTGGGATGAATGTTGCTGGGAATTGATTTGGGCGTGAACTGGGCAGTGGCATGTGAATTGCTATTGCTGGGGATTATGTTGATGGGATTGAGTTTCCTGGGGAAATTTGCTGGGAGGAATGGAGTGGAGATTATGTTGCCACTTGATTTGTTTCATAATTATGTGATTCCATTTGTATAATTGAGCCACTTTATGCTTCAATATTCCCTTCCGTTCCTTATTTGCTAATTGCCTTTATTTTATTTGTAGAGTTTGTTTTAATTGATTTTTTTATAGCATATATTGAGAAAGAAGCATTCGATAATATTGAAAATGATGTAATTATGGAACTATATTAAAGTACTAGACGCGTATAGAACAATTGTAATAAGATATCGAATGCTTTAATTTTTTCATAATTTTTTTGGAAGTTTGATTGTGCCCCCTAACTAAAAATTTTTGCGTCCGCCTCGAAGAGCCCAACTGAAGCGTGAGCGTCCATTTGATTTCGTAAGTTTGAGCAAGGAGTCATTAGCGTGCAAATGGAAGGATGGTTTGAAGGTTAATTCGAAAATCATCCTTTTTTTTTTTTGTTAAGGACAATTTTAATAGTGCTAAGATGATTTTCAGAATATGTGGAAGCATGGGTTGGTATGATTTTTGTGTGGGTTGTTGCATACAAAGTTTAGGTATGCTTTCACTAGTTCTTAGCTTGGTCTAGGGAGGGTTGTGAAGGGATTGTCATCTACGGCCTACCGGTTTCGAATTGAATAAGCTGAATGATTGAATTGAACTTCAAATTATTACTTCGATTTTGTTGTTTGAACTCTTAAACAATCAAGAATTACGCGATCTATATGAATTTGGTCCAATATTGGGAAGATCATG
>CAIGRB010094484.1:42491-53749 GCA_903798255.1 Fraxinus quadrangulata | reverse complement strand
ATTCAACAGCTGTAGGTTCTTTAGGTGACGTTTCTGTATCGTGCGGACAACATTCCCTATGTTAATTCACCATTATTTCATCAATTATTCCAGTTTTTTGCTGTTAATAATTCTGCAAAGGAATGCTATTTTGCATGTAATCATGTAATGGAAACTCGCATGTAGAATAAGTACTATGTTGGTATAACAAACATAAATTCTGGAGTTGGAGATCAGGGACATTGCATTATGTAAATTAATGGTCAGTAAATGTTTCTCAGACGACGTGCTTTCTAACATTCCTAGAATTAGTCGATCAATACGTCCTTGAGTATGTCAAGGCAAATAATTGGATATGGTCAGCTTGGTTCTACCGATTGAATTTGATGCAGTGAAACTGTTGTAGGAATTTGGGTTCCAATGCACCAAGAACCGGGCTCAGTTTCAATCAATCGACCACCACAATTAACACCAACTCCTCCCAACCTTTCTTCCCACAACCGGTTGCTCCAAGGTGCCCACAAAGGGCAGAGGTTGATGAATATTATAGGGACAATGACCAGCCACAAAGGCTAAGTGAAAGGGAGAGGATGGCACAAAGCCAAGGGAAGCACGAAGCAAACGAACCCTTTTTTCTCTACACACGGCTGCCCACTAACATTCACCACAACTTGAATAGTAATGGGCAATTACATATAAAGGGACAATTAGGTATGGGCTTTAGGTTAGAAGAGTAAAGCCCAATAGGTAAAACAATAAGTGAGCTATCAACCGAAAAGCTTTCTAAGGTAATGGGCCGAGTCATGAGCAACACTAAGTAAATTAGGCTACTTCAAATGGCCCATAAATGTTGTAGGATTGGTCGCCTCAATTTTGGTATCGATAATTCACTTCACTCATCGGCCGAGACCTATAAAGTATAATCCAATAAAATCGATTTAATATCATTGCCCATGATTTATTGGGTATCAAAACCGAACAACTGTAATAGAAAGCTGTAATACAGTTTAGTGTAGTTTGTACCAGGAGGATATCGCCTTGATCATCGGTAATTCTTCCCAAGAATCCTGTAACAATACTGCAAAAAACAATAGGCGAAATTCATATTTTTGTCTCGTCTGCTAAAATCTCATTTCGATTAGTAGCATTTTTGTGCTCCGATATGCAGATTTATCAGTGCACCAGTGCATCGAATGAACTAACGTGAAGAACTGAAATGCCTTCTCTGCTATGTATTTTTTGGGATTGTAGCTCTCCTTTGTTGCAGCTTGTCTGGATGCAAGCATAACTGTGCTCTCTGATATGCTTTCTTCACCTGAGATGCTTATACTTACAAAGAGGGGTTAAATTTATTAGCTGGTTTTTGTCCCAACATGGCCGGAATGAATTTATTTTTACGTTAAAGGTGTACACGTATACATTTTTTTTTTAAAAATGAGTGAATACTTGAACTCAGGACGTCACGTTGATTAATTTTATCTTTTAGACGAGACAGATTAAGAATACCAAATGATTTTAATCAAACGTCAATAAAAAACAGAGAACCTTCTGTAGAGGGCTCTTTCACTTGTTGTTTTGTGCTCGAGTTATTCTCCAAATAGCGTGTTTGAAAACTCTCCTTCGCCCAAGCAATTGCTTTACCCGTTCCTTATCTATGATCAGAGTTGATCTCGATAACGTAAGACCTCGTATCTTCATCTTCCTCTCGTTCCATCCCATGTTGCTGGATCATCTCGTTCACTTTGTCTTAATTTTTACCTTAAAACGAAAAGGGAAAAATTCTTCCACTTCTCGTGGATATGTAAATAATTTTTTCCCTTGCACGTAATAATTAATATGTTGAATAACAGTGGCGGTAATCGTGACAATTAACAACTTGCGGACAAAAATTACAAAAAATGCTATTCTATATTTTATTAATCTCTTTTCTCTTTCTTTCACTGTTGTCCTCCAATTTTTTTATTGTTTTATTAATTAATTATTCAAATTTGTGAAAATGTTATTACAAGCAAATAGCGTTGATTGGCCATGTAAAGTATTTGTCTATTACATCAAGAATCATTGTGTTTATTAAAAATGAACATTCAAAAGTGAGAATTACGACTGTCTCTAAAGAAATATTGAACACGCTTGACTATATATAAAAAAAAAATGAAAACCTTCTGAGTTTTTCAACTATGTCTCTATAATTCAATATAACGAATTCAAGTCATAGAACATATAATACTTTTATCATAAATTTACATCAAACTTCAAAAAGGAAACTATAATACGTTTCCATTAATTTAAAGTAGTCAATATTCAAGACTGTCGTGGTCTATGTTTTTAGCTTTCATCAATTTTTCAAGGTTTTAGTCCTAAAAAGGGGCCAAGTAAGACCAACCCAATTCTTACGTTCCTTTGTTTGAAATTCCAAGCCCTTCTTTTTCCAACATTAAATGTCTCTCCACTTATTCTTTCCGTATCTATGTCCAAATATAGAGAGAGCAAAAGGGAAATTAATTTACAAGAATAAGTGATTATGGCATGCTTTGTGCCTTTTAATAATAGGAATTTGTACCTAAGTCTTCTTGTATTCCGACCAACGGTTCTGTTTGTTGATGATCTAGTCGATGCCTTGAAACAATTTTCGATTTGCACTGAAAATCTTGGTTGTGTCCATAGTGCTATCTTTAGAAGTATTCATGGGAACATGGTATGTTTTCTTTCTTGAAGACTTGTCATTAATCGAATAAATCGTGTGTGTCTCTCACTTGGCTTGAACTTTGTTGTTTAGTGCAGATAGTATGGTATGGAGCATGGATGAAGAGATCTAATGATAATAAGCAATTACTAAAAGCAGCTTTGGTAAGTAGCACTTATTTTGTAACTATCTGTTTAATATAATATTTCCAGTGATAATTTGATTGGGATTTCAAGGAACTCGATAAGCAGATCATTTATGTCATGGTGACAAATTAATTCACGTGCTTGTCTTTCTTATTCATTCTATCCATTCGGGATAAAATCAAGTGTACATATGATTTCTTGCTAGAATTTTTCTAGATACGGTCAACGCAGCATCTAAGTGGTCTTTTTTTTTCCAATCACCAATGAAATGGCGCCACCTCACCATCTGTTTAAATTTTGTACACCAAACATGATTCATTCATTTGAGTGTACCAAATGTTGTTGAAGAGTGCAACTTTATCTTGTGAAAGTGGAAGGGAACAAGTATTGAACCAAATTTAAAAGATGAACTGGTAATGGGATTTTGAGATAGTTTATATTAATTAGCTTTAGTTTGATTTAGCTAAAAGCTAATAAAAATTTGAGTTAATGCCAATAATTAATTTTAACTATATATTTTATGGGATTCGCAACTTTAATCAACTTTTCAACTACTCATTTCATCGTCTTCTATCAAATTTACTAAATTTTGATTTTTAGCAAAATCAAGCAAGATATTAGTTAGACTTGAGGATAGAATTATAACTATGCAACATGGGCCAGTAGTGTTTGACGAGATCTTTAAGAAATAAAGGAAATGCCGAAGACATTTTACTATCGAATATAAGATGATACAACTTGCAAAATCAAATACAAGTGATTGTTAGTTATATATATGTTGAAGAAGAGACTCCAATCTCCAAATTTCTGGGCTCAATTTCAATCAATCAACCACCACAATTGATTACCAAATCCCAAACCAAATAACCCCAAAATCGATTGTTTCTCGAGTTACCCCACAAAGGGCAAGGTGTGGAGGATATTGTAGCCTCAACGATTAGCTACAAAGGCTAAGGAAGAAAAGAAAACAAAGCACCGTAGAGCACGAAGCCAAGGCAGGCAGCACACAACCAAAAGGAATGCCGTTTTTCTCTCAATACAAAGGCTAACCAATTTCACACACACTCATCAACAGTAACGGGGTAGCATATATATAGTTTTGGAGTGGGCTTTTAGGTTAGGGATTAATTAGGCCCTATAGTTAATAGATAATAGATAAGTGGGCTATCAACCTAAGAAGCCATCCAAGATTTACAAGTTTGGCTATGAGTAACAGTAATTAAATTAACTTACTTCAAATGGCTCAAATAAGTTGTATGATTGGTTTGTTCGATTGTGGTGTCGATATTTCAATTCACTCATTGGCCGAGACCTATGAAGTATGATCAAAATATTTTCTTTTCCCTACACATTGAACACAAAAGTTCAATTATAGAAGTAATTCCAATAATTCTTTACCTAATTTCTTCATAATTTTATTTCTCAGATTTCCATGCTAACAAATGTAGCAAGCATGGCTATCTTAATTGACAGCAGTTTCTTCGAAGCATACAATGGTGAATCAAAAGATGGCTCTCCAGCGGCAAAATTCTTCAATGGCGACATTATTTCCCTAAGCTGCGCCACCATTTTGGCCGATAACCTGAATGAAAACGCGATTTCTTATGCATGTTTATCTCTATTCAAAGACCGTTTTATCAAAATGGAAGGCGCAACTGCTGGAGTTTGCTTGAAATCTCAAACTCTGCCAAAACTTGTTGGTCTTTTTGTATGGAAATCTCTTCAGTTCTGCTATTCTGATATACTGAACTCGGATTATCGGAACACGATTCTTCCATATTTTGGTGGTATTCCCTTGGAAGTAAAGTACGACATCTTTAGAGTCGTGTATGTCAGCTGAGACAATGCAGAGACAAAAAGTTAGTTTAGTACCTCGTATAACTTTTTTATTTTCATGTGGCAAACACCTAAATATTGGAAAGGTGACTATGAAGCTGTAGTATTGCAAAATCACGACCCGACATAACTGGGCTAACTGGCCTTTTTTTTTTTGTGTGTGTGCCTATGGCCTCACTTTTGGTTTTATGTTCTTTGCCTTTTCAGCCTTGTTGATTCGTTGTTGGAGAAAGCAAGAGAGAATATAAGTTTATATCAAAGCACTGCACATTTTTCAGAAGTTCGAAATCTCTGATGCAAATTTTCCTTAGATAAACAGGAAAAATTATACAGAGCATTTTTATGATTAAATGAGCAATCGATCGATTTGGTATTCAAAGCACTTTTCGAATTCTCAATTAAAGAGTCAAAAGCTAGCTCTACTTTCGAAAACACTGCTCCTAATAATTGTACCAAGCATATGGTCTTGTAGTCACACATTGGCTAAAATTATCACGTTTCGACTTCCGTAAAGAGGAACAAAAAAATAATTTACACAAACTTTTAGATAAAATAGTTATGATATACGCAATACGAACACCCACTTGTTAGAAACTTGTGCCCTCGTTTCTTGTTTATCGGTAAATTCCAACAAAAACAAGAACTTGTGTGTGGTAGTTAATCATAACCATATAATTAAGCCTCCATTGGTAAATTTATAAATGATTTGTAAAAATGAATAATAATGACTCTCACTAAATATAATAGTTATAAATATATAATTATTAATGTTTAATTTTCTCTGAATTTATAATCATTTTATCAATTTCATTTTCAATCAGAGGATTAGTGGTCGGAGACATCGAATATAAGCTTCTTTCAAGAAAATGAATTGTCTAAAAAAGACAGCATCTGTTTGAGCCACATTATTTTTTCATTCTCATTTTTCGACTCATTTTTAATTACACATTCTTTAATAAACTAATATTTTTTATCACATTAATAATTTTTCATTTCTTTTCAACCATATATTCTCCATCACATAAAAAAATAAATGAAATCTTGGGGAAAAAAAATTTGTGCACAAACTGGGGAAATTCACATTTTCAACTACGATTTAACTTTTAAGACTGCCGACCATTTTTGGTGGGTCGACTCCTCTCTCTCTCTCCGAAGAAAGGGAAATTAATGCATGGCCCACGTTGAGAATGGTTGAGATTTTTGAATGGAAAATTTTCATATTCAAGAGATAAAGTATGATCATTTTAAAAAAAATAAGAAATAAGATTTTAAATTTCAAAAAATAGATATTAATTAAATTTAATTTATGAAATAGTTAATTAAAATATATTTTATAGTTCACAGTTTATTCATCGATCATAAATCAAAAAATTTATATATCACGGTGTATTTATTGACCACGGATCACAAATTTTGTAAGTCACAGCTCAAATTTTTAGATCACAAGTTATCGATTACATATTATTTATGGTCACAATCAATCAAATAATTGATCGCAAACACCCTCATCCTATCATATCCCATCCCATCACACCCCACACAAAACCATCGCACCACCGCCACGATCACCACCAAAATTAACACCACCTCACCACCACAGTCAACATCACAATCATCACCACCCAAACACTACCAAAATATCATACCCAAAATAATTAGTCACCGCCACCATTTGTAAACCATCACCAACTACCCCCAAAACTCTGACACTCATTACTCCAGATTTTTCCCTCATTTTCCACCACCAGCAACGATGTTCACTCCCATCACCGTCGCCGCCCAAAATCGACACCACCACCACCGCCCAAAAATCGATGATTCCCACTGCGCTCAGGGCACAACAACTGCATCCTGTTGCTTGACTTGAGTGACGATGATGCGAGACGTCAAGCAACATCGCCATTCAGTGCAACGCCAACGACATCTCGTTGACTGCATCATTGTTGCTACTGCTAGTGGATGGGAGAGAGAGAACATATTGAATTTCAGTGTGGGGGAGCGTGGGGTGAGGGGTAGGTATATTAATTGATTTTATAATATTGTTAATAATATTAAATTATCATCTGATTTTTGTATAAACAAATTTTAAATTTGATTTTTGAAATGGTAATTTAAAAAATCTGATTATACGTAATTTTCACATTTTGAATTATAATTTTCCAAATTCTTATCATCGTCAAAGTCTCTTTTCTGTTGAACTATGGGGAAAACGCCAGAACTTTGGGGGGAAAAGTTACAAATTTAAGAACCCATAAAAAAAATGTTGTGCTCAATTCGTGTTACTGAACAACAATTATTAAGTATTATACTTAAACTTATAGATCACTTATCTTTTGTCACCGGCTATAATATGTCATCGATGAATTTCACTGTCGATAGTTTTTTGTTCGTAATCTTTATTCATTTCGACAATATTTAAGTGATTTCATCTGCGATTTTGGGTGCCCAAAATTTAAACTCTTATCTATCCATGATTGAAGGGGGTGAGTGGTCAAAGTTAGTGCAAGAATGCATGTCAAGTCAAGGCATGATTGGGGCAGTGACATGGGGAACACTACACGTGAATGGAGTTCCATACTACAGTCCAAATACCCAATGCACTAATGATAATAATACCTTACTGATGGAAAGAATGTTTTGGACTCATGTAGTGTGTATTCAATAGTATTTAAAAATATTGTATTTCCTACTTTTGAATCGAGGGAAATTTGTGGGGCACTTTGCACTTTCTTAAGGACATGGGACTTCGAGCTCAATATTTCTTTTTTAAGTGGTGGTGACCTCATCGATAGTGACGGGCTATGAGAATGTAAATAATGAATTTGAATCTTTCAATGAAGTGTTATACGTTTTGTATTGTTGGATTCTTTAAAGCTTAAATAATTTTGTATTCGTGAGATCACATGTGCATGGCTTTATATTAAGTTATCTCAATGTTAAAAGAATACATCTTAACTAATTAATGCCCAAAATGTCACACAATAACCTAGACCTAGATTACGGTCCCTCACTTTCGGTTATGATTTTATAATTTTTATTTATTTTTCTTTTCTATTAGGCTTGTATTAGGAGTTAGAAAAATGCGTATCCCATTTTGTTGATATTTGAAATATTTTAGTTTCATTATAGTCGATTATTTTGTTTTTAAATTTCAAAAATCCTACTTGTACAGCCCTCTAGTAACTGTAAGTGTAGAATTTCTCTTTAAATTGCACGTTTTTCTTGTTACTATGTCTTTGTTTGGATTTCCTTTTTAGTTGCTAAAAAGTTATTTTTTTAAGGTCAAATATTAATTTTAAGCCCACTTTTCGCAGGACTCACAAGTCGCGAATATTACTCATTTATTCACAACTCTTTTGACCAACTTATGATCTTAGCAACTAAAAAGGATACCCAACCAAATATTATTTTTATTACTAAGTTTAAAAGTTTGTGATCACTTTCATGTTTATCTCATCAAACATATAATTAATTTGACATTCTTAACATTATGAGAAATTTATTAATACTCTATATAGCGCTCACAACTGGTATTTCATTTCCATATTTTGGGATCAATCTATGTTACAAAACAAAATCAAATTTCATAGAAGTCGAACATATGATAATAGTGAGATATTTAAACAAGGTTGTAGTGATTTTGTATATTCGAGACTCATTGTGCATCTATTCAATGTTCATGATCAACTTATTCCAATTTAAATATTGGGCGTTGATTTGCTAATCGAATAATGCATTAAGGATTGATGGTGCAATTTTCCCTGTTAACAAGAAATCCGTACAAACACATGTACGTAATCGGGATGGTGTGGGAAAGTAGGGGTGTTAAGTAGCATGAGTAGTGGACGCTAGATGAGCAGCAAACTCCTAGTGTGAGCCACTCGTTGACTTACAATCGACTCAACTCGCTTTATGATTTCACTTATCCATGCGTTTCAAGAGATACATAATTATTGTTCATCTATCTATAACTTACTTTTATCTACTAATTTAAACAATTTATGAACACCTTCAAAACAAACATAAGCTAATTGTTATCCTAGCAAGTTAAGATTTAGAGCATGTGTTGAATCACAAAAGACATCTTCAGTTCACAACTTTTTACAACAATTCACTTTATCAATTATGAATATGGAACCAATTTGTTATAAATTTGAAAAGTTCGAAAATTTATTGTTGCAAAAATAAATTAAAAAACCAACTTATTACTTTGTTTAAAAATTTCGTAAGTAGTCCTTGTTTTATTCCTATTATTTTCAAAATACACTTTTGTTCAAACATGGGCTAAATCCCAATGCGTGGAATTTTTAAGTGCAATTATTAACTACTGCATTAAAAAAAAAAAAAAAACTTCTATGTTTTTCGTTCCTTCATTTAAATTCTAATATCGAGAGGGGCCCACCGCAAAAGATTTTGGTCAAACCAAACCTTAATAAATTGTTTACAGCTTACTTGTAATCATTGTTAAAGACTAACCATGCTTAATTTGCATCACTAAATATGAAATTTAAACCTTTTTTTTTTGTTATGTTATTCCTATCCTTCCTTGCCAAATATGTGAAGATAAATTGATTGAACTCATTAATTGAATATCAAATAGTTAGAAGTCTTTAAAACTTTTAATTGATCGGAACATATTTCAACTCGAAGCAATAACTGCATCGGAGCAAATTTTAAAGGTAGTTTCTAAGTGCTTTTTTTGATAAAAAGTTACTAAAATTTTATCACTTTTTTAACAGACAAACTTCAATTTTAACAATGTATCCCATGGGACTTGCAATTTTTTAATCATTCAATCAAACATTTCTTCAGCTTTTAATATAATATGCTAAAAAAATTTATCAACCAATCTCTAAATTGTAACTTCGAAAATATCCAGCACTATCGGTTGTTTATTTAAAGTCTGAATATTACAAAATAATAAGGGCTTGTTTGTCACCCATTATTGGGTTGAAAATTAAGTAATGAATAATATTTTTTGGAGAATGTGTGGTTGAAATTTAAGGTAATCTTATTGGTTTGTGTGTAGAATATTTTATTGGGTGAATGTGTGGTGGAAAATTTTATCGTAGTAAACAATATTTTAAATTAATGGTAGACAAGCAGGGGCTAAATATTGAAATATTGATTTTTTTTCAAAATTATAAATATTATAAATTGTCAGATTATCCAATTAAACTGCTATATATTATACTTATTTAATTTTGTAATTTATTAGTATGATTGCTATAAACTTGACTATTTTTATGCAAAGTGAAGATTAGAATATGAAACACACTACAAATATAAAGAGATACAGTATAAACAAATAAATGGGGCTCAAACGTGCTCAAAGCAGTGGAGGCAATCGAGCTGGCTCGTCAAAAACGAGCCACGAGCCGCGGTTCATTCATTCCTTTTTTTTTTTAAGGTCTAGATATTTTTTTTTTTTTTTTTAAAAGGCGAGCTCGTGGGCCGAGCTTTTTGACGAGCCCAAGCCGGCTCGGCTCATTTTTTACGAACAGCTCATTCATTTTTTTTTATTTTTTTTAAAGGTCTAGGTATTGTTTAAAAAAAAAGGCGAGCTTGCAAGTAGAGTTCGGCTGGGTTCGTGGGCAGAGCCGAGCTCGACATACGAGTAACTAGAAAACGAGCACGAGCTTATACGGGCTGAGTTGGCTCAATTCTATCAATTGCCATTTCTAGCTCAAAGTGAAAAATAAAGAAATAATGAAAAAGAAAAGGATATAAAACCTGAAAATAATTCATTCCAAAAATCGGCGAGTATCAGGGTCAACAAATCGGTAAAAGATCGCCCACCTCCCACGTTCTTATACGTAACTCCAGTACTCTCTCTGGCATCAGCTCAGGATAGTCTGTGTCTTCCTTTATTAAAGAGCTCTGGCTTCTTCCATACAAAACTCTCTCTCTCTCTCTCTCTCTCTCTCTCGGTCTCTGTTAAAGTGCGTGTGAGTTGTGTGTGTGTGTGAGAGAGAGTGTGTGTGTGTGTGTGTGTGAAGGTGAAGGATCTTATGGAGTACGAGAGGATACACACGGTTCAGGTATGGGTTCTTCTGTGCTCCCAATACACAAACACCGACATGCATCTGTGCATTCCATTTTCTGAAGTTGTTCTTTTACCTTGCGTGGGTTTTACAAAATAATTTTTTGTATTACACTTGTTTTGATGCATTTTACTCGCCTAAAATTATACCAAGATTTTCAAATGGAACTTCAAAGACACACGGGATTGTTTCTATTCCACGATTGTTTCGAAATATTCGATTTTTTTTTTTTTT
This sequence comes from Fraxinus quadrangulata, assembly GCA_903798255.1. Taxonomy (NCBI): domain Eukaryota; kingdom Viridiplantae; phylum Streptophyta; class Magnoliopsida; order Lamiales; family Oleaceae; genus Fraxinus; species Fraxinus quadrangulata. Next base: position 42,827 of record CAIGRB010094484.1, on the reverse strand, counting down.
TTGAAATCTTCCTATGTGGATGTACTTAGAATTATGTAATTTGAGCAAAAGATGCTTATTTTTTCAAATTGTTGAATGTAGACTGGTATAATATCTCCAAGTAAATTGAGGATGAAACTATTGGGGCCTCACCATCAGAAGAAAAAGGAGGAATCAAATTGTGGCTCTTCAAGAACATCTCCTGCCAGGCTTGAGGATTCCAAGTTGGTGAAGAACAGCCTGTTGGCAATCCAAAGTGGAGATTTTAATGAGGAGGGTATGAAAAATTTGACCCATATCGATTTTTGCTTCAAATCTTTATTATTATTATTATTATTATTATTATTATTATTATTA